>AYEL01087872.1:0-18913 GCA_000484575.1 Olivierus martensii
TTATGTAGATAAGATGACATCATTAACCGGGATAGCTCTTCCGGATACGGGTTCCGACTCCGTATCACGTGATTGCCAACTACGACGGAGAAGGTGGAAGTAAGTTAACTTTTAAACTAAAATATAATACGTTAGCATATAGGAAAATAACGATAATAATAGAGTGCATAATAAAATAAAATTAGGACAGGTCAAAGTTAACTTCCTCACAATTGCAATGCAGTTCATACTGCCTCCTCATACTGGGTATAAGTTTGCCCAAAAGTCCCAAAGATATTAATGAACATTCACACAAAAATACAGTCTTAAGCTGAACAAGACTTATAGAAGGAGGAATGAATTCAGCAAGATTGAGGTTCAGTCAGATTTAGATCAGGAAATTTAGCTGACCAGTCTATTTGATCAATTTTATTTATTCATCAAGATATCAATTCACAAGATGATATGCATGTGGGTAAGCTTATTATCCATCAATATGAATCCTGACCCATTGCATCTGCAAATAGAACAACATATGATTCAAGGATTTTATCTCTCTAATGTTTTCTATTTAAAGTGCTTCCCTCAAAAGATGTGGGGATCTGTGCAGCCATTGATAATGATCTCTTATCTACACCAACAGACCTCTGTCTTTTAAAATGTTCAGTTTCTCTAATGTTTAATGGCTGACATCTTGTATCATGTTCTTCAAATGAAAATCCTTCTAGAATCAGATTATAATAGTTGATTTCAAATACCAGAATCCCAGGAGTTTAGATGATTTTAGATAATCCTGATCCTGAAATTAAGTAACTTCTAATTCTGAGATTATTTTATCACTATATACAAATATCTCTTCATTTATTCATTATATTATAGGCATTAATATTATATAAATTAAAAAAATTAAGTGCCTTCAATTTTTCATGTTTTTCATTATGATACATTTTTTTACATTTATTAAATTATACAATAAAGAAATATCACAACTCCCATACTGAAATTCATCAATTTATTATATTTTTTATAATTAACAGCATAATTTAGTTATTAAAAAATTGCATTACTTATTATATAAAAGGAAAAGATGAATTAGTGCCTTACTATGTGATTTAATATTTAATAAACCACAAAAATTTTATGTATCCTATATTATTTATAAAGTACCTGTAATCAACTGGGAAAATATAATATTTTTGAATTTCAAAACAGTAATAATTTGCTTTTTATAAATATTTATTTAAAGTTAAAATTGTATTTTATAATATATTAAAATCTTAAGTGGCCCTCTGATAATAAATGCATTGAAAATCAACACAGTGCTTAATGTGGCAGAACTAAGTCTTGTAATTGACTTTTGTTTAAGAAGTTTGACTATAAAGGGTATCTTATTTACTGCTATTGAAATATTTTTAATCTTCACATTATAATAGGACTAATTCAGTATTTTTATACTAATTTTATTATAAAATTTGTCTAATTTTCTAGGTCCATATTTCAGCATATTAAAAATATGTCAAAATGGGGATATTATGCCAAAGGATATTGTAAATGATAGTTTATAATTATTTTAATTAAATAAAATCTAGGGAGCCTAGAATTTCTTTCATTTACTAATCCTGAATGCCAAGATTGAAAATAATCATTGGGATTGAAATCACTAGAATATCGATTGAACCTGGATTAATCTGTGAATAGAACTTTGCTCCATATATTATTTTCTCAAGTGACATGTTGACAATACCAATTCAGATTCAGTTTTTTTTGGATTGAGAACCGAAATACAAATGCCTAGGCACTTTGCATAAAGGCTTTATTAAATTTCTGGTCATAGTTTCCCTGAAATTCTTTTCCAGAGGCTTCATATTCAGAAACAAATTTAAAAACAGAACATATGACACATGGTGATAGTGATCATCTTCAGATCATGTGGACAAGAATGTTTTTCAATAGTCTTTCAATGATGACCCCCTTTTCCTGAAACTTTTTTCCATAGCTTTGATACTCACCATTTTTGACTCATTCAATTTCCTGTCTATATCAGCTTGATTTAATACATTCATCCAACTAATAGCACACCATAGCAAAAAATCAACCAAATGATGTTTATTAAATATTTCATAAGATTTGGCTGTTTTATCAGATCATCCCAAAAGTAATGTCATTTTTTAGCATTAAATTTTGAAAGGATACTAAAAATAAATCACTTACTAATTTAATCAAGTATATAACATTCAACATCAAGTATTAATAACATTCTTCTAACGTGAGAATTTTAAAAATTTGTGTTTAGACAAATTGAAACATGTTTGAATAAGTAAATAAAAAAAGACTACTTTTGGGATGACCTGATAGAATTATAGATAAAAATTTCAAAGATGAAACAACAAGATATCTGATAGTGAAATTCAATATTTATATATTGCTAATTGTGTGATGTTTTAAACATTATTTACTTACAAAATCCATTGTTTACATTTCCATTACAAAAATTATTTACTTATTTAGTATGCTTTAAATACCTCTTTATGACATTTTCAGATTTCATATTTAAACTAGCTGTAATACCCGGCATTGCTGAGTTTTGTTTATAAATCATATATTAAAAATAATTATTGAAAAATAATCATTAACATGCAATATATTGTATATATAATCATACAATAAACAATGCTCCAAATTCAATATCATTTTTCTCTTGTTATTGTTTGTTTATATTTCCTTTAAAAATTAAATGATTAAATATTCAAAATTTGTTCCTGTATGAAAATACTTGTATTAAATATATAGAAATATCTTTTATTATACAACAAACAAACACGTATTAAACAACCGCTTTGCAATAAAAAAGTGAAGCACCCGCTTGGTCCTATGTTGCATAGTACAGTGATCTCAAACTCACGGTTCGCGGGCTGCATCCTGCCCGCAAAGTAATTTTGTATTCCCCAAGATATTTTAGATATTTGTTTAAATACATATTAATCAGAAAATTATTTCAATTTAATGTTAACAAAATAATAATCTAAAGTAGGGGTGGGCAACCTCCGGCCCGCGGGCCACATTATTTTATTATATCTAATACCAACGCTATGTATACTTACATATCTGTACCTTCTGTTTTTTAAATAAATACTATTATTATCAATTGTTTTTGTTTTGGCCCGTGGCCCACCATAAATTTTTCTATACGGCCCCCTACAAAAAAGGTTGCCCACCCCTGATCTAAAGTTTTAAAGCATACTCTACTCAACCTACGCTGTGCTATCAGTAACTATTGAAAAAATAAAATATTTTCCTTTCACTGTATTTTTGTTTAAAAATATTCGGCCTTTGTTTCCTTTCGAACTGTGCATTCGGCCCGCTCTCAATTTGAGTTTGAGATTACTGGCATAGTACAAAAGGCCATGCACACATGCAAAAAACCAGCACTTGTTTAACACGTGCTTGGCTCTTTATTTAATTTACCCAAGAATTTAATTATTTTGCCCATGTTAAAAACGGGCGTGGCCATTCAGGAAATGCTGGACACTGATTTTTTATGTGAATGTGTGGACAATATTTAAATTTTTACATATAATTTATATTATTATAATGCTTGGTTGAAATACATAATTATATCATGACCATGATGTGGCATAAGAATAGATTTGACAATAAAATGGAAATTTTCTATATGCTATGTATATTATTTCTGTGTGTGCTAGTTTAAGTATTATTTGTTTATTAGCTAGAGAGAATCCATAAATTATGTCACACTTTAGGAGTAGATTTGAGATGTTAAATGATGTAAGGGGGAAGAATTCTGTAAATTATGACTAACAATGTTTTAGTTATTAAATAAAATATAAAATATTTATGCGTATTTGTTAGAGAAATAAAGACTAATGTAATATGTAACATTTGTTATAAAATAGGTCTGGCCAATCCAAATTGTTTTTCCGATCAGCTTGGAGAAAAATATTATAATAATCACGCATAGCACTACAAAAAATTTCGAAGGGGGAGAGACTCAAAATAAAATGCAAAGTGGATTAATTTCATTTAAAATTACAAATAAAAAATTTGTATATATTACTGCTTTTTGTGTGATTTTAAATATTACTTATTATTATTACATAATATTGGATAAACATATAAGTCTAATAGTTTACGTCTTGATGAATAATTATATAATTTCTTTGTGTGATAAAATATAAATATCAATAAATTTCATCTGAAATATATGTCAGAATCATAATTATGGATATAGAACAGGCTTAACTGCAAATTCAGCATAAAAATTCCTTTAAAATAAAACATCCAATGAAAAGGTATGATATAAAGATACTGATTGAACACAAATTGATACTGAACAGTATCCTGTATCATAATCAATAATAATTGTATTGGCTAAATAATTATGTAAAAATCCAGTAATAGTAATGCAGGTAAGTTATCTGTTGCCCCTTACTTTCACACTTAGTGCCATCTATTGGTATTTATTGTCATAAAATAAATAAAAATTGGGCCCCTTAGGGCCCTAAAAAAGGGCGACGTAGGGACATGCCCATACTGATACTGAACAAAATTCTATATCATATTCCTAAATATCTTTTTTAGATTTTAAATAAAGTTTCATACATACATACATACATACATACATACATACATACATAATCTGTATTTTATAAGTATATAGATAGATATAAAAAAATAGAAAAAATAATTTATAACTTTTGGCTTAGTGTCCAATTTTTAATTTAATCTAATAAAATAATACAATTCGATATTCTTTGTTTCCCCTTTATATAAAATTGTTTAATTATAATAGAAAAATTATTAAATAAATAAATTAAATGGTGTAAAAATCAGTTTTCCCAAAAGATTTTTGCATCATATAATTTTTTTAATTTTTATGTTTATATTTTAAAAATGAAATTTCTTAATAAATAAAGAAAGCAATTCCTATTTTTCAGAATATTTATTTCATGTTTGAATTTTAATACATAAATTTGGTTTTAATTAAACAATAAATTTTCTTTAAGACTCTCTAATCTTAATTGCAATAATGTATAAATATTAAATATTTTAGTATGATAGCTGCAAATTAGCTATTGCTTGTTTTTATATAGTTGATGCTCAGAACTTAATTTAAAAACTTATACAATATCTTCACTTTAAGAGCCATAAAGTCATGAAGAAATTTTACACATTACCTATAAACTACCTATATTCAGCCAAAACTATTTTTACTATAATTTGTTAAAACAGTAATAAAATCAGTTTTTAAATGCCAATTACAATTTAAAATTTTGGTATGCAAAAATCAAATTTAGATGAGTTGAATTTCTCTATGTTTCAAATTACAGATATATCTCATTTACCTTCACTAAATAGATCGGAAAATCTATATGTTAAAAATGAAAGTATGTTAATTAAATATAGAAATTATTTTATAAAGGCTGGCTGTTTCAAACTAACAGTTAACATGGATATCTTAAGCCTAATTTTTGAAATGTCAAACATTTTCAAACTGCTTCACAAATTTTGCATTATTTTATTATCAGCTTTATTATTTAACTTTCAACTTTAGTATTTTATGTTTATTTGAATTAGCATTTGTATGCATACATTGACAGTGGAGCAGCCATCTTTGTTCATGACATACTGTTAACTATGACCATGGATATTTCATCCAAATTGATATCAATAAGCTTAATTGTATTGTTTGTGAAGATGTTATTTATTGCAGTTAAATTATTTGTTAATAAAAAGTAAGCAAAAGATACAATAATATTTTATTGTGAATGGAAGTTGGAATTCCTAATAATTTTATTACATTTACATATATTTTGTATTAGTTTGTATTTTTCCCTTTGTTTTTCAACCAATGAGAAGCAAGTACTTATTGAATAATTTTGTCAGTGACAGAAAAAAGGTAAATTTTGTTTCTTGGTTTGAATTATTTTTGGTTGGTGATAGTGTTCAAGTTTTGGAAGTTTGGAAAATCAATTCATTGTCAAAGAAAAGAGATTATTTACAATGTTTATTAATATTTTAAAAACAAGATTTCATATAATATAGTTTCATGCATTAAAGATTTAATAATATATCTACAATATATTTGTAATTCATATAATAAAAATATAATACTGTATAATATATAAAAGATATAATAAAAAAATCAATGAAAATAATTCAATAAAATTAAAAATATTATTTTAAATCAACAACCCCTTCAGTGCCTTTGCTGTCAATAGATGTCTGTCAAGGCCACAAACAAAAAATGATAAAAAAAATAATAAAAAAGATATAAGAAAAATTCAATCTTGATTTTATTAATCCTTCTTTTGAAAATCTGTGTGTAATCATTGAAAATACACCCTTTTGATGGTGGGTCTTGAATTTTTTCATTTGCAAAAATATTTTAAAAATTACATGTAAACAAGCATTGTTTATATTTGAATGGCTCAATAGTATTTAATTTTTTTTAATCCCATCCTGTCAGTTTTATAGTCTATTTCTACCAAATCCATTCCAATTATGCAATTCGATAAATGATATTTTGGAACTTTTTGAAAAAAAATCAAATTTTTCTTCAAAAAAGCTATAAAATTCTGAAAATTAAAAAATATTGTATATAGTAAGATATAATGGTTAATTCTGTTAAAATAAACTAAAATATATCTTAATTGTTCATTTTTTGTTTTAATTTCACCAAAATTTAAAAGAAAATAGCAAAAAACAAAACAAACACCCTCAGGCCATTTAAAGGATCATGGTGCTTTTATTACTTTACAGTAGCAACTTCTTTCCTAGGAAATTGCGGCTAAGCCTATTTTGCATATGGATAAGTGGCATTGGGTCCAGAGTTATAATACACTAGCAGTGGATTAGAGGAACAGAAAATATATTATAGCTATTTATTTATTAGATGAAGTCATTTTAGCATATGTTTGGATTTTTTCAAATAAATAAAATTTATAAAAAGTCTGTGAAAAGTTATGTAAATGAAGTAAGAACAAGTTAATAAATATGAAATAATTATAAAAATGGCAATATTTCAATGAATTCATGTAATTTTTTTAATAATTATATGACATCAATTGACAAATTATTATGTAATTCCTGGTTTTTACCAATAATTTCTGAAATTTTTGGCCAGATTTCTTCATTTATGGCTCATTTTTTCAGAAGACTTTTTGCAATCTAAAAATATCAACTATTTCAATTTGATGGCTAAAATTTCATGTAAAAAAATTATTTTCTCATTGATCTCATAAATGTAACAAAAAGTTGCGATGAAATAAAATTTGAAAAAAATGCTTATATTGTTAGAAAGAGAACAAAATCTGCAATAAATACTGAAAATTTCAAAGATTTTGATGAAAATCAAGTGATATTTCACAATTTTAATTTTTTTATTTTTTTGCATATCAGGCTTAATTTCAAAACATTGGCAGTACTCAAAATAAAAAACTCAGTTAAATGAAATAAACATTTGAGTAAAAATTAATCAATCGGTTATCAAATTAAACTATTGTTCATCTAGTTTTACACTAAGATAGTTAATTATTTTATATTTCATTTGGTTTATAATATTGATAATTTTTTAATTATTATAATAAGATGCTGTTGATTCGTCAGTTTACTTGTGTAATTTTTTTTCATTTTTTTTTCTTACTTATTTCTGATAAATGAAAAAAGGATAGAGAAAATTATTCAGTTTTTATTGCAAAAGCCTAATTATGAGATAGTTTATTTAAATAATCAGTATTACAAAAAATATGCAGCACTTCATATTTCATCTTCTAAAATAAAAGTTAATATTTTGTATTAGAAGTCTGCCACCATCTTGTTTATAACATAATAAGTTTCTAGTATATTTAAAATATATTTTTTTCCTATATAATTTTCTATATCTTATAAAATAGCATTATAAAATATGATTGAAATTTATTAAAAACAATTTTATTTAAAGAAATTAATGCAGTCAAACTTTTCCAAAGAATAAACATTATATGAAATGTTGTTTTATTTTTTTTTTTACAGATATACATTGTTATCTAAAAAAAAGACATTGACAGACTACAGTATTGACTATTGTTATTTGATGTAGATAGAGCTCTCTCTGATATTTTCATTCAAATCTGTGCAATCTTTGATATTCTGGTCAATAATAAAATATCGATGATTATGTACTTATCTGGGATACAAAATTTATGCATTTTAGAATTGTTGTGTATTAGATGCATTTCCTATTTCATTAATTGCAATGAAATTTCTTTTGCGTATTTTATTTTTGATTTTGTTTTATCTTAATATTTGAATATTTTATGATGCTTTAAATAACGTCTCTTAGAAAAACCCTCTTATTTCCATCCAATGTAGATATGATTGGTTTCTTCAAATTAGACAATAAAAAGTTTGTTTTGATATCATTCATAAAATGCATTACAATTTCAAATAAACTAAAGTGAAAAATGCTGTATCTTAGAAGAAATATGGTAAATATTAATATTTTGTTTTACATATTAAAAAATTAAACTATTTATTATTGTGAAATATAAAGCAAAATTACTATATACAATAAGTCTGAAAATTCAGACTGCTAGTAGATTTGATCAGTCCAGATTCTTGTATAGTACTTAAAAAATTAAATGTAAGGAAGAATAAAGAAGAAATAAACAGGCTAGTTTTATTGATTTATTCATTGTAACAAATATATCAGGGGTGGCCAACTTGTTTGTCATTAAGATTGACTTTATATGTTAACAATGAGTTCACGATCTACCCTCGAAATTCTTCATTTGATGGTGAGAGTAGAGATAGGAGTCCAAAATGACATTAGCCCAAAATGAGATATCCGGCAGCAGCGACAGTTTTTTTCCTTTTACTTTACTCATAAATCTCAAATACAATACTTCACTTCAACTCTCACAACTATCAATTCATAGGTGCCATGTTGGCATCGTCAGCGAATTTAGAATTTTGTCTAAATGCTCTGCTGCTACCGGGCATTGTCAGCGAATTTAGAATTTTGTCCAAATGCTCTGCTGCTACCGGCTTATTCTGTTTTGGGCCATATCAGACAATAAAGCAAGTTTGGCTTTAGTTGTCTAGAGAAGGCACTATATAGTTGAAATTTTGGCTTTAGTTGTCTAGAGAAGGCACTACGCAGTAAGAGAGACGTCCGATAACTTACAAAGATCGACTACAAATCGTGAATTTTGGCTTTAGTTGTCTAGAGAAGACACTATGCAGTAAGAGAGTCGTCCAATAACTTACGAAGATCGACTACAAATCGTCCTGCGATCGACCAGTCGATCGCAATCCACCTGTTGGCCATCCCTGAAATATATAATGCTTCACTTATCAGAATTAGTATATTTATTTATTCATTTCTGCAACTTTTATTTCATCTGCTGCATTCTTGCTATGCTTATGCACCATCATACAGAAAAATCCCGGAAATTTTTAAAAATTTCAGTTTCAAAAAGTCTGGATTTCTGACATCCAGATTTTTGGACTTTCACTGTAGCATGTTCTATACCAGGGGTAGCGAACCTTTTTCTGCTGGCGTGCCAAAAATTTAAAAAGTTATATTTCTTAATATACTAACGTGCCAGATAATTTGTTATAGGAATATATATATATATACTGAATGGTCCTCAAAATTAATGTTTTCGGCAGACATTATGCCTAAATTTGAATGAATTAAATGTTAAATTACAATGTATCAATAAGACTATCATTGGCATATTTGATCTAATTCAGGCATTTGAAACAAAATTTCAAATATTATATCGAGTAATCGCTTCCAAAAGCTTCAAATATTTTCCAAATTTGAAAAAATTATTCACAGGTTTGAACTTTCATGAAAAACCGGATGGAGCTAAACTGACTACAGAATTTTCAAAAGTTATTAACTGTATAATCAGTGAGTTTCAATCAAGATTCACTCACAAGTCAATTTATCAATAGATAATTTGCAGAAACTACAAAATTTATCGTGTATCTTGATAAATTCAGGTTATCTGCACCTATTGTAACAACATTTGACTGGTTAAAGTTGGACGAACTTGAAATGCAATTAACAGATTTTCAGTCGAGTTACATAAGGAAGCAAAAATGATTAAGTCAACTAACACCACAACGGCATATGCACAATTGCAAGTAGAATAAAAGTGACTAAGAGTTATATGGTCACAACGCAAATTTTTTGCGCAGCGAAAATTTGGAAAATATAAAATTCTAGATTAACGTTCTATGTATGTATATATAAATATAAATATGTGCCACGTGCCAGCAAAATTGTTCTGCGTGCCATTCCTGGCACGCGTGCCGTAGGTTCGCCACCGCTGTTCTATACTATGCGTGTCAGCTATTTCAGATCCCATTGTGTTGTCAGTTCAGAATAATGGAATTTTAGAATGTCAATAAGTTATGAGGGGGAATTTAGTATGTTATAGTAGGAATAGGTAATAAAATTGATTGTATGTTAGATGAATGTATGCTAAGCAGGATGTACTTGTATAAGTAAATTTCTATAAATTTGCCTAAAAAATATTATTCAAAACAAACATACTCTTTATGATCAAATTATAGTAGTTATGCACTTAACATTTTCTGCTGAATTTTAAAAAGCTAGTTTGGTTATATTAAATTACTGATATTGACTAAACCAATAAATATTATTAGAAATATACAAAGCATAAGTTTAAAAAATTTCAAAACAAAATGATAGAAATTATAACTAGATTATTATATTTGAAATATAAATTATTTTGAGATTTAGTAGTGTGAAAACAAAAAATGTAAAAAAAAGTATAATCAGAATCATTATTTTAATTTTTTTATGAAATTTAAAAATGTCCTCATGCAAAATAAAAATCTTTTGTAGATTTCACTTTGAGGCTCCTCTATCCTAGAATGACAATAAGTTATAGGAACTGAAAATAAGGTTAACCAAACTTTAAATCCTTATAAAGGTACTTATAAGGATTAACTGATTATCTGAGGTTTTTTTGAATCCATTTAGGATATTCTGATTGGTTGAAATTTATAATAAGGTATTATAAATACACTGATAATAGAAACCAGAATTTTAGGAAAAACAAATTTTTAAATGAAATATCATTAATCAGTGCATTTTTAACTAAGATTTCACTGTATGTGATTCCTATTTGCTTTATACTGGAAAGTAAAATTTTAATTTACCAATTCAATCAAATAGCTGTTATTTCTTGATTATCATCTTATATGAGTTTAGATGTTAAAAATGATTTTAATATGAATTATTATTGAATTTGTTATGTTTATTAGTCATAAATATAAAAAGTTTGTACACTTAATACCTCAGCATGGCACTGTTAGTTCTACTGAACACTGTTTAGTTCAGTTATTAAATAACTATGCAGCATCATTAGCTCATTGCCAAAAGTTAAAAATGCATGCAAGTTTTTATTTTAATAAAATTTTACGGAACTATTAAATTTTTCTCCTGGTGGCTAGAAAATCCCCCTCTTTTCTAATTCTGTGCTGTTTAATTTTTTGAGACATACTTTTAAATATAAATCAGATTCTGAAAAAATAATCATGTTTATATGATTGTTTATTGAAACTTGATATTAAAACAAATCCAAATAAACCCAACAGTTCCCATTCAAACTTCCTAGCAAGTTTCATTCCAAAGCTATCTTTGAACATCATGACCAACTAACATCCCATTTAAAATGAATCAGCATCCAACTTTATAATCTTTAGAGATATCATCAGTCTTTAAACAACTTCCAGTTTAATTATGTGTATTTACTCATAGTTTTTCTGATATTTTGTCTTTGTTATAATATTTCATTATGTTTTTTTTTTTATGTACAGATAATTCTAAAAATTATTCATGTAAAACTGAAAAGCAGAATCCAATTTCCGTAAAGGATTTTTGCATAGGTATATATTAACAAGTGACTCATTATCATATTTTTTTATATGGTCTGTTACTATTGCAGTAATATTCAAATGCCATAGAGTTTTACCTAATCAGATATTTAATTTTTAATTTTAGCCTACTACTCAAAGGAAAGTGAGGCTTATTACATTATCATTCTGATGGTCTGTCCCCCCTCACTGAAAACTTTTGAATTAATGAGCAAATTTTCATGAAATTTGATATTAATGTTCTGTCATTAAAGATAACTTTGATGCTGCCTCAATTAAGCCTTTAGCTTTGACCTTTTAAAAATGGCAAACTTTTAAACTTCTGAGATACCCATTTAATATTTTCTGAATTATTCATTGGATATTTATGAAATTTAGCAGGATGGTCATGCCATCGAATAGGCTCTTGATGATGATGATCTTGATGTCAATTAACTCTTTAACTATAACCATTTAAAAATAGTGGACATTTAAAATTCAAAAGATTTTCTCTAACAACTTTTTAACCATTTTTATTGAAATTTATGAAATTTAGCAGTGATCAAAATATTAAGGCAAAATTTGAAGTGAGATAAATCAACAATGTTAAATAATTATTTTAAAATAGTGAATATTCAATTTGCTGAAGTAACTCTGTAATAACTATGGAATTATTTAATAGATTTTTATGACATTCCATAATTATGGCGCACAAGATATGACATTGAAAATAATTTTGATGACACATACTGTATTTTAATTTCATATCTTCAATCATTCAAGAATACCTACAGAAAGTAAGTGATTAATTCTTTCTGAATTCCTGGCTGTGTTTATTTTGCAAAAAGATTGTTAATATAATGGTGAAATCTTAAATTGCCAGTGCTTTCAATTATATTCTGTATTTGATAACAAAATAGAAATGTAGGAGATATATTGCAATAAATGCATATTTTTGGAAATATATATATGTGTATATGTGTGTGTGTGTGTGTGTGTGTGTATATATATTTGAAAATTGTTTTTACAATCAGAAAAAATTTTCTTTTAAAATGTTAGAATTAAAATTTTTCTTTGTAAAAATATTATTTACTACTATACATAGTTTTGCTGTTACAATCAATATTAGTGTGAATTGGGGAAAAAATGCTTTATAGATCTCAAAATGATTAATTTTCTCAATAAAAATATAATTATTAAAAAGAAAAATAGTTTATGCCATATGAAAGCATTTTTAAGTGTAATATTTCTGAATTTTTCCTGAACTTTTTGGCAAAAATAAAAAATTAAACTATTTTTTATTGCTTTCATATATAAACAGGCAATAATGAACATCATTCTTTTTCTTTGATATGCAGTGGTTTAACATTTCTTTCAATAGACATTATAGAAACATATGTGATATATATACGTATTCAAACTTTAAAATTTGGATTAGGAATCCATCTTCTCTCCCCAGTTATATTCTTATGCTGAAAAAACGACTTCCATTTACCATGCAAAATAATTGTATGAAAACTTTTATTTTTCATAAAATATTAAAAAATAACAAAAAAATATTGAAATTTGAAAGAAAAATGTCTTTGGAACAAAAATGGTTTTGTTAGTTGAATCCTTTTTGGAGATTTAACCATATTGCTGGGGAAGTCTTACATGTATCACACAGTTCCCAAAGAATATGTTGAGTAGAGGAACTGGATATAAATGAAAATAAATTGTAGCTAAGTAATATGCTCATAATGTTGATAATTCTTAATTTTATAGACTTCCCGAGGAATATAATCTAATGAAATTGACATGCGTTACATTGTTGTAAAAGAAATTTAAATTACAAAATTTATTTTCTTATTTAAGCATTTTTTCTTTTTTTCAATTTTAATTACAGAAGAACCACCTCATAAAAAAAGAAAAAATGGTAAAGGACAATTTGATGAGTTTCGTCAGTTTGGTGCCGAGTTAGTAGTTTATGATAAACAACAGCGTTGTTTACTCTCTGATGGAGAATATCAGCTAGTCCTACAAGAATGTGGACATCAAATGTCCCCTAAAAAGTCATCATGGGAAACATTAACAGATACTAAAGAAAAAGTATGAAATACCAGTTAATGCAAATATTTGTTCAGATTCATTTAATTATGTAATTTTTTATTTTTTCAATCTTTCTTAATTTGTTAGATTTTTATTAAATAAAATTTTAGCCTTAGTTTGTTAGTAAAGAAAGACTTTGAAATGGTGAATTATTTGTTTACATTAACCAAAACTTTATTTCCTAAGAAAGTCAGAGGTCAATTCTTTTTTCTGATAACAATTGTAGATCAAAATACAGTTATTTATTTATTTATTTATTTATTCATGAATTTTAAAATGATTTTGATTAGGTTTTATTTCAGGATAATTTCTGAATTCAAACAAATATATTTTTTCAAAAAAAAAGTTTGTTAATAATTAACAACATAGGATAGTTCAGTACATGTGCAAAATATTTATTAATCATTCACAGAATTTGGAAAAATTAGCAAGTTTTTATCAATTTAAAAAGCTAATCAATAGATAAACGACCTTACATTATTGACTAAAACTACATTAAACTTACATTTGTTAAAGAAGGAAGTTGTGAGTTTTAAATTTGTTATTACTTTCAAAAATAGTTCAAAAATAATATTTAGTTGTCTATCTTAAAGAAAATAAATTGTTTGATTAATTCTAATAGATGGACGCAGCAGCAATTTTAAATTTTTGAATTATTTATTTCTATGCACTATCTGACAGAATTTATGCATATTTTACATTTAAAATAATTTCAATAGTAATGATTATTTCATAATTAACTGAAGTTCCTAAAATTTTTAATATTAGCATTATGATGATTAAAATTTCCAGTGTTTAAAATTGAAATATAATTAAAATAAAATCTTATTTTAATGAGGGAACAGAAATTTTTAAGGCTTCATATTTATTATTTCTTATGAAGATAACTTTCAAAAATCATATATTAATATATTTATAGGTCAATGGCTCTTTTGATGTTTTTAATAAAGGTCCTCTAGTAACTTTTCATCTTACGTGGAATGATACTTTAATAAATGGTGTTGTAGAAATGCCTCAAACGATAGGATCAACAGAAGAACAATTTTCAATAAGCAAATGTCAGTTAGATCATAGTAAGTTTTTATAGTTTAATTATTAATTAATGATAAAATTTTATTAGAAAAATACTTATTTTATTTATACAAATATTTTAGATTATTTTCATCCATTTATAGTCAAGATGGAAGGAGAAACAGATAAGCCAAAGAAAAAACTTCATATTTTCTACCAGTTTCAATATAACAACAATACACGTCAACAAACTGAAGCAAGAGATGATTTACATTGTCCATGGTGCTCTGTAAATTGCTTGGAATTATACTGTTTATTAAAACATCTTAAGTTATGTCATAGTAGATTCATTTTTACATATGTGGTAAGTTTTTAAAAATCTAAATAACATAATTTATTTTAATAAAATTAATTAAAATATATAGAAATTCCTTACCTACACTAATTCAACTTATGCAAATTTTATTTATATAATAAATTTTGACACGTAAAAATATATTAAAAATCATCATTATAATTTAGTATGCATTTCAATACTGAAAATATTACATAGTATTATCACAGTAACAGTTAAGACATTATTATTAATAACTATTAATGTTAACTTTTGTTAGTAAAATTACCATTTGTTATAATAACTATCATAGCATGATATAAGTTTTATACATTTTCAAATATAACAATAGTTATATTTCCTTCCTCATACATATGCTATGCATTTATTGAGTTGTTCAGAAAGTAATTTCATTTTTTCCCATGAGTGTCGTTAATTGTATTTTTAACCAGCCAACTTCATTCTAAATTCTATTGTCATTATATATTTTGATAGCAGACATTTTAAGGTTTATTTATGAAAAATTTTTTTGATTCTGTGCAGTTATTTTTTTTTTGTGTCATATCAAAAATAAAAAATAAAAAGGAACATTTTTGGCATATTTTGCTTTTTTATTACCAAAAAGGTAAGAATACTGTCCAAGCAAGAAAAAAGGTATGTGAAGTGTATGGAGATGATGTGTTAACAGAATGCCAGTGTTAAAACTGGTTTGCAAAATTTTGTTTTGATAATTTTGATGTTAAAGATGCACCACGTGCTGGAAGACCAGTTGAAGCTGATGATGACAAAATAAAGGTATTGGTTAAAGTAAACCGCTGAATAACAACACACGAAATTGCTACAAGATTGAATTTTTTGAATTCGACCATTCACGATTATTTGAAACGACTTGGTTTCATTTCAAAGCTCAGTATTTGGGTTCCATATGTTCTTAAAGAAAGAGATTTGTTCCATCACATTAACATCTGTGATTTGCTACTCAAACATGAAGAAAATGATCCCTTTCTGAAGCAAATTGTAACTGGCAATGAAAAATGAATTTTTTACAACAGTGTTGAATGCAAGCAATCATGGAGCAGAAGAGATAAGTCAGCTCAAAGCACTTCAAAAGCTGATATTCATCAAAAAAGTGATGCTCTCTGTTTGGTAGGATTTCAAGGGAATTGTTTTTTGAGCTTCTACCAGACAATTCCACAATTAATTCGAAGTGTACTGCCATAAATTGGACAAATGGAGTGATTTTATCAAACAGAAAAAGCAAGAATTGATTAACAGAAAACTCATAGCATTTCACCATGACTTCTGGCAAGTCATCAAACTTGTATGAAGCTGTTACAGCTTGGATGCCTAGATCTGGAGAATATGTGGTGCTACCACACCCACCATATGCTCCAGATCTGGCACTCTTTGATTATTACTTGTTCCGGTCTTTACAGAATTCTTTAGACGGCAAAACATTTAGTTCAAATGAGGATGTCAAAAATCACTTGGTTCAGTTTTTGCAAGCAAAGATCAGAAGTTCTATGAGCATGGAATCATGCTACTACCAGAAAGATGGCAAAATGTATTGGACCAAAATGGTCAATATATAATTAAATAAAATATTTATATACTATAAAAAATTGTTGTTCATTTTCATGGAAAAAAACGAAATTTACCTTCTGAACAACCTTATTTACCAAAATTGTTATATTGTTATGGCAATTTACTGTAACATTGTGAATCATTTAAAAGACTATATCATCAGGGTAGTAATATAAATGAACTTCAGTTCTCCCATAGACTCAATACTGATTTCCTATGCTGTTGTCAAGTGTAGCCACAGAATTTACAGATTACATTGTCATAAGTTCAATGGCATTTTAAGTCAAGTACTATCTGTACTTAGTTTTGCTCTTATTCTGTGTGTGTTATAATATGTTTTATAACATAATATAGTAAAATATAGCATTATTCAATTAAAATATAACTCCAGTTCATCAAGTTACAAATGCTGTTTAAATGAATAAACAGCAATTCCAGAAAGAACTAAAATTGACTGCTTTTTTTGAAGAAGTCTTTATTTTTGAATAATTAAAGTTAAGAAATTAAAATGTGTCATCAAAATAATCTTCAAAAGCGTCTGGAAATGGAAGCATGAATGGAGGAACTCAAATCAATCTATACTTCATTTTATAATTGAAGATATGATGAATTCTAAAATTGCAAAATATGAATCTGTGGCAAGCTGTCACAAATCTATTTAGATTTTAATTTAAAAAAATAAAATAAAAAGTATTTACACTTATTTAACATTTAGAATCAATTGGTTTTGGGTCTAATTTTTACATTGATTTAACCAACGTAGATGTTATGATGATATCATCATAATGGTGCACATTGTTATGTCACCATGACACCATAAATTATTGATATTTTGTGTTGTCATCTGTTGTTGTTTCATGATATGCCACATTAATATTGTGATATCATTATGATAGATACTGATAATAGATGGTACTGTGTTAAGAAATCAAGTAAGCCATATGTACCCCTACACTACTAACACTTATTGTCATCTATTGACAATAATATAAACTAAAATTGTGGTGAAAATGAAATTCTGTCTTATTGAAATTTAAAACATTTCTATAGGATTAAAGGATACAACATTGAGATGCCCTTTAATGGATGAACATCACTACTGAATTTTGTAAAAATTATTAATTAGTTCAAAAGTTGTTAGTGGCATTAATGCATGTACACATTCCCTATGTTATAAGCCTCTATTTTCTTTGTAAAGTACACAATAATTATGTGTTTTAAATAAGAAAATTAATTTTAATATCAACACATACTAAAAATGTATACAGTAAACCTGTTAAAGTGACCACCCTTTGGGATCGACCTGATTAGTCACTTTTCACAGGTGGTCACTATATAGAGCAGTGACCCTCCTCCTTCTCCCAAAAAAAAAAAAAACAGATTAATTCAAACTGCAAATTTATATTAATTAAAATCATCAACTTGCAATCAAGCGATAATAATGACATATAGCACATATCACCTTCTGACGAACAAAGTCTTATAGCAAGCATATATTGTATTACAATTAATACTAACTTGTATAGTGCATTTAACACATAGTCAAACTTAAATTAAAATACTGCATAAAGTTACATATACAATAGTATTATAATATTTATTTTTTAATATACAGTACTGGTTTAACAGACTATTTTATCATAACAGAAAAAATTCTAAGGAAAATATAGTAATTCCTCTATGAAATTAATCTTCTTGGTTACTTTAGCAACCAAATAATGTATCAATATACACATTAGGTAGGTGGTCACTGTATGGAACAAAAATAGCATTACATTCTATGGGTGCAAAGTCGCGGTTTAGAACGACTGTCAATACTAGCTAAGCCTAACGGTTAACAACTCTGCAAATTCCAGAGTTCTTGAGCTCAGGTCTTTCTCTAAGTTCTAACTTAATACTAAGTAATTATAAAACAGTTTGACACCAAGAACGTACGTCGTACTGACGAAACGAAACTAAATATCGGAACTTGCACTGAACGTACCAATTAAGTGTTAACAGTAAAACGAACAACAAAAAAAA
>AYEL01087875.1:0-17186 GCA_000484575.1 Olivierus martensii
TATATGTTAATTGATACAGATTGCATATTTTTCTTCTTGTTTATCTGTTGTTATTTTATACATAAAAATACTTAAAATGTATTAATTATTTTTATTAATATGTATGTAATGAGGATAGTAAGTAACTACTCTGCGATCATTAGAATTGTATTTAATTTGTAGGAATTTTGGAATGTGATTTTTTTATTAATAATAATTTATATAAATAAAAAATTAAACATATGTCTATGTGTTTTTTTTTTGGTCATTGTTACCAGGTGAGACCTAAGTCTGAGGTGGCAACCATAGTAATTATATATCTTGAAAGTGTCGGCGCATGATACTATCACTTTCAAGATGGTGTCGCGCACAGGTATCAATACTTTGTTGTGATAAGTACTTTTTCTTATAGCTATTTATCGGTTCCGTTTTTGCGATTGATTTATATTCCGATTTATTACAAATAATATGCAGGGCCGCCGAGAGAAATTTTCGGGCCTGTGACAAGTCTGTCGTCTGGGCTCTATTTAAAAAGTGCATCGCTTTTTAAAATGATGCACTTTTTTCCTATATTGAAAGCTGTAGAGAATGTTCATTAAATATAGGGTATATAAAGTAGCATATTACTCTAAAAATATTACAATATTTAATAAAATAAAACACTAAGAAATTTCTAAGTTTTAATAAATAAAAATTTTTATTATTTTACTATTGTTCTTTTACTGGAATACACACACACGCACACGCACAGTGTATAAAATATGAAAATTAATTTATCGTAATTTTTGCATTACTTGGCTCATAATTTAAATTCATGAAAAATTGTGAGCCATCTTGTGTGAAAATAACAATTAAACAATAATCGGACATATTATGTGACACTTCGAGGTCCATGGTCAGGCCCTTTTCAATGCCAGGATCGTGATATGATGTCAATGTCTCAGATGTCACCCCCTCACGGTGGCCCTGGTAATATGATTAAAATTATTATGCAAAAATATCGGATTCCAAGAAAAGCAGAATCTTGCCTTCATTTGTTTTATAGTTCTCGCAAAACTTCGTGGCACTAAGATGCGCGAAACATGACATAAAGGAGAGAAAGCGAGCATGAGGGTATACAGAGGGACTGGAGGGGATGGTTGAGCACATTTTAACAGTGATTAAAACTAATGACAGTAAATTTTGTGTTATTCTCTTTTCTTTATTTTATAAAGTTATAATCAATATTATAACTTGTTATTGCTTTAAATTTTACCTATTTGTATAAATATATTTATGGCTCTCGAATAATTTTTAAATTGTTTATTTGGGCAGATTTGGCTCTTCCGTCTCAAAAGTTTGCCGACCCCTGTTCTAGATCATCATAATCATGTTGTTCAAATTATATGTTGAAATAAAGTTAATTAATGAAATTTTTTTCAAAAATTAATTTATGATATGAACTATAAAATATTAAAATTTAAAAGAATATTATAAATAATACCAAAATTTTCTTGATTTTATTAAAAACAGACAATATTTTTTTTTATTAATCATTGACTTTTTTACTTCATTTTCACTATATTTTTGTCAAAAACAAGGAAATACCTAATGTAAACAAAGATTCACCATTAAAAGGGATGTGGCACTTTGTTTTATTGCTGCCACTTCTTTCCTGTGCTTTTCCTACCAAGCCTGCTATATTCTAGGAAATGAAATATGGAGAGTGAAGTACATCCTTGAGGAATCCAATTAGAACAAAATAAAGAATATTATAGCTGTTTATATTTTTTGATATAAATTCAAAAATTTATAAACAATTAAATTAAAAATTATTTCAATAAATTTACGCAAATTTTGAAATAATTACATGACATATTATTCATTAATCAAAATTTGCATATTAATTGGTATTTTATTGATTTCTTGAAAGTATGGTCCAATTTTCTTCATTCATAGCTTGTTTTATTCAGAGCCATAATAGAAATTATTTCATCGGATGGCTAAATCTTCATATTAAAAAAAATGTTTTCAGTGATTTCATATATGGAATGAAAACTTTAAAAAAATAAAATTCAAAAAAAGCACTTATACTTTTTAGAAAGAGAATAAAAACTTAATAAATTGTAAAAATTTTAAAATATTTTGAGGAAAATTAAGCAAGACATGATTTTAATTTTTTGCATATTAATTAGGCTTAATTATTTAACTAGCCAGTTTGTTCATACAATCATTTTTTAACTCTTTCAGCATGCAACGTTTAAAATAAATGTTCTTGTATTTGAATTTTGAATGTATTGAACTGAGGATGGGCTTACCTTCACTTTTAAGCTGTTTTTATTATTTATAATTATATTCCAACTTTAAAAATAAAAAAATCAATAGAAAGATTCCAAGCATTTTTATGCAGTAAAGTTCAAAAAATTTCTTAAAATAAAAATTTTTTATGATGTTTTAAGTTAGGAATCCAACCCTCATTAGCTTATAGATATAGTAAATGGGAATATGGAAGCTGATGACAGTTGAGTTCCCAACTGAAAACGTTTCTTAAAAAAATAATAATAATAAATTTTTATTTTAACTCTACTGCATAAAAGTGCTTGGAATTTTGGTTTTAACTGTGCTTATTAGCAGAGTTAATAATCTTATTGAATTTTTAAGTGAATAATATTTTGGAGAGAATAAATAGTTCTAAAAAAAAATATTTAATTAAAAATGTTTTTTAAAAATTTGTTAAAACTGCTTGTTCTTTGCAATTTAACTGTGATAACATAAATAATGAATAATAAATTAATAAAACTTCTAATTTAACATATAAAAATGATACAGTAGATCATCATGTAATGTCAGGGTTAGATTCTTGAAAATTATAACTTTAACTGAAACCAAAAATCCCATAGGTCTAGTATTATAAATGAAAGTTATATTCTTAGAATTCTTTCTAGTTAGTACTAGATTTATTTTTAATAAATTTTTAAATATAATAAAATATATATTTTTTAATAATAATAATAATAATAATATTTAGGAATTTTTCTAATCATGCTGTTATTTCATTTCATTCCATTATTGAATAGTACAGATAGCATATATTTAATCCACCACCAATAGAGAGAGTAACAAGATAGCATATATTAACAAGAATACAAGTAATATGTAAGATGGGTCATTGTTTATTTTTTAAAATTTGAAAAGAAATAATATTTCTAATTAATATATATTTTAATCTACAATTGATTTGAACCAATTAAATTTTTAATTATTAAATTTGAGTTTTTCTCCCATTTTTCAATCGTTATTTAATCATATCATTAGTATCAGGGTTATTTTTCATTTGGAGTTATCAATTTCAAATCTATTTCTTATTTCTATCTGTATTTTTAGACTGTTCTTTAAAGTGGAGACTTATGAGATCATTGTCCAGTCCCTGCTAATAGCTTTTTAACTATATAATAGATTTTCATGAATTTGGTAATGATGTTAAAGATTATCTCAACAGCTGCAACAATTTTAAAATAGCAAATATTTAAATATCTGAGATATTAATTTTTAACTTTTCTTATATTAATCAGTAATGTAAATAAAAGACACATAAATATTGTATTTTTATGAAATATAAATAACAATCTATACATACACACAGTATATATAAATGAACAATTTTATTTATGACAAGAGTCAGATTGTCCACTAAGCACAATTAGGCATGCATTTAGACAATAGAGATACATCCCTGACAATAGGGAGTCTCAAAAATAGGTTAAAAATTATTGAACAATTTTATAATTTAAAAAAATTTTTTATGCCTATGGACTTAACATAGCCCTGTATTTGACCAACATTAATAATTTTAGACTGCACCAAATCAATATTTAAATAGATCAATTGTTATAGAGGATATCATTTATTACAAAATTTATAAATATCTATAATAATAATCCTATCTGTATAAATTTTAACTAATATAATTACCAATCTAGAAATAGAACTGGCATAAAAAGATTTTTTGCCAGTTCTAAAAACATTTTTGGCTTTTCTATTTAGCTAAAAACTTTGAAAGAGAACAATGTATTCTATAATGAAACAGGTTTTGAATTATACATTTGAAAACCTTATATTAATTCCTAGTCATTATAATTAATACATACTAATTCATTACAATATGCAAAGTGGACTATATATTTCTTTTTCATGATATTAAGCTATTATTATTTTGATATTACATAATTTGTTAACAACTTATTTTCCTATTTAAATTTAATTTTTTGGATTCTAATTCTGGTATAAGATTTACTTTGAAAGGAAAACTAAAGTATAAAAGGAAGTTAATAACAGATAACTTGATGTTAATTAAATATATACCAACCAATCTGTTTATTGTAATGAAGTAACTTATTAAAAATCAGATAGGAATAACAATAAATGTAATGAAATAGTGCACAGCTATTATGTTTTAATAATGTTCCTATATAATTCATTCATAAACAATAGGTCCTTGACTTATGTAGTTTCAGAGAGACATATTATTTGTTAATGATAAATTCTTGTAGTCCTGCTTAAAGTGCTTAAAGAATTATATTTGCACAAGTCTCTTTATATTTTATAGAAATTCAAGAAAAAATGAGTGAAAATTTCATTAAACATTTACGTTTTTGCAAAATACCACTTATGGCCTTAAATATTCTTATATGCACTTAAAATGTACTCAGAAATTTCATTTAGCTATTCTGTTTACTAATGCTCTTATTCATGTATATCAGTGGCTCCCAACCTTTTTCTGGCCATGCCCCACCTCTAAAATCCTGATGCCCCCCTGTGACATATAAAATAATAATATAATACATATACAAATTTATTATTCAAAAATGGACTCCTATTCACATGGAAGAAGCCTAAAAGGCCATTAAATTATTCTAAATAACTTTCCAAAGAGCATGGCATCCATGAAAGAGAAAAATAAAAGAACAAAAGAACAGTTGAAACACTGAGGAAGAAATCACCAAGAAATTGTTTAAAAAATAATAATGATATGAAAAAACAGCAAATAAAGTTTCAAAACCGTTGTGCACATTCTGATTTTAATTTCAAAAATATATATGTCACAATATATATTTAGGTACTGTATATGAGATCCCTAGAACCATAAGAAATGCAAAAAATTCACTGTTAATAACTCATCTTGAATTTTCCCCTTAAAAATCAAATTGCCCCTCTGTGGGGCATGCACCCCATGTTGGGAACCACTAATGTATATCAAATTTAAGCATTGTTGGATTTATATAAAAACTTTTTGTATGAATTAACCACCCAAATCAGGATCTACTGAATATATATTTTAAACTATCTTTTAAAAGTATGTTAATATACAAATTTAAAAAATAAAATATATATAAAAATCTTACCACAAGCTGGTTCATAATAAACACCATTAGCATAAAAAGAAAGACTTTTATGAGATGCATCGATACTAATTGAGATTGGACCATGATAAGCAATAGCTAATTTCAGAGCATCTAAATCACCAGATGTAACATTTACATAGCTACTCAATCTTACTGTTTTTGAAACATTTCTCTCACGGCATATTCCATCCTAAAATTAAGATATATATTTAAATATTTGAAATGAATGTAATATCGTAAAATCAAATATTATTTTATTTATTGAACATAATGATTCTTAAATTATACAATAAAAAATATTAATTTTATTTACAACTGTTTTATTACAAATATTAAAAAAAAAATTAGTACTATATATGAAAAATTATAAGTCAAAGACTATTTTCCTTGTCTATAATACTACATATTAATACTTATTTCTAAGTGTACATAACAGTATAATTTCCATAAGCTTTTTAAACCTATCTGAGAAAGTGATGAGAACAAAACAGATAAGAATAGGATGAATATGAATATGAAAGAAAAATCAGTATGGAAGTGCTTGTGAGTGTAATTAATATAATAAAATGTGATAAGAGCCTGGGCATGAATGGGATCATGACAGATGTTGAAGTATGGTGAGAAACCATATTTCAACATCTGTAGACTGGATATAGAACATGTACAAATTATGTAAGATGAAATAATGTGGTTCCAGGTACAGGACTAAAGCTATGATTGTCCCTATCTATAAAGGGGAAAGATGAGAAATGAATTCAAGAATTATAGAAATATAAGTCTGCTGATATGGCAAGGAATGTGTTGTGATTAAGAGTGAAGAGAGTTAATGATAAATGTGTGGAACGTTTCGTCAAACCGCGTCATTGGCACCAGTGTTTTCTTTTGACATCTGTCAACAACATTTAATTCATAAACATACAAGTTTCATACAATAACGCTTGTTTTTTACGTGTTAAAAATGTCGACTTTTGTGCCTACATGTTATGATTTGTGGACATCATTGATTTTTTGTTATCATTTGAAGAAAACTGCTGCAGAATCACATCAAATGCTTGTCGAAGCTTATGGTGAGCATGCTCTTGGTAAATCACAATGCTATGAGTGGTTTAAAAAATTCAAAAGTGGTGATTTTGACGTGAGAAACGAAGAACATGGAAGACCACCAAAAAAGTTTGAAGATAGTGAATTGCAAACATTGTTGGATGAGGATGACGCTCAAACGCAAAAACAACTCACGGATCAATTGAATGTGTCACGAGAAGCCATCTCCATATGTTTAAAAGCCATGGGAAAGATCCAAAAGCTGGGAAAATGGGTTCCGCATGAACTGAATGAAAGACAACAGGAAAATCAAAAAACCATTTGCAAAATGCTGCTCGCCAGATACAAAAGAAAGTCATTTCTCCATCGAATAGTGACTGGCGATGAAAAATGGATCTATTTTGAGAATCCAAAATGCAAAAAATCTTGGGTTGATCCAGGACAACCATCGACATCGACTGCAAGGCCAAATAGCTTTGACCGGAAGACAATGCTCTGTGTTTGGTGGGATCAGAAGGGTGTGATTTATTTTGAGCTGCTAAAACCTGGTTAAACCTTAAATACTAAACGCTACCAACAACAAATGATCAATTTGAATCGAGCTTTGCATGAAAAATGACTAGAATATGATAAAAGGCAACACAAAGTGATTTTGCTTCATGATAATGCACCATCACACAAAGCAAAACCGGTCCAGGAAATGTTGGAAGCACTTAATTGGGAAATACTTTCACATGCGGCTTACTCGCCAGACTTGGCTCCGTCCAATTTTCATTTATTTGCATCGATGGAGCACGGACTTGCTGAGGAGCGCTTCACTTCCTATGAAAATGTACGAAACTGGCTTGATAACTGGTTTGCCTCAAAAGAAGAACAGTTTTTTTGGCGTGGCATCCACGCATTGCCAGAAAGATGGGAAAAATGTATAATTAATAATGGGCAATACTTTGAATAAAATTCTCTTAACCATTATCATACGATGAACGTGTATTTTTTATTAAAGAATTCCGGTTTCATATTTACACATATATTTATTTGACAGTATGAATAAATACAAATGTATGTATGAACAGGATGACTATAAAAGATGATTTAGTATATAAGATTAGAAATATGTAACATTATTTAATCAATATTGCATGAATCTTTTTCCCTTCTTTGACTGCTATCCATCCTCTCATGATAATATGAACATGTTGTTGTTGAATAAATAAACATTCTTTGGTTTTACATTTTTAAGTACTAAGGATGGGAATACAGCATTTTTGAAATTCACTTTTATTCCAAAAACTCTGCAAACTATGAACTAAACTTTTAAAAAACAAAACCACTAATTGCAATTAAGTCTATAAAATCAGTATAAATATTTATTATTAAAAAAAACGTTTTTGAACTTTAAACAAGATCCTCCTCAGTTTTCAGCTCTTACAAGTTAGAATTCTAACTTGTAAGAGCTGAAAACTGATGAGGATCTTGTTTAAAGTTCAAAAACGTTTTTTTTAATAAATATTTATACTGATTTTATAGACTTAATTGTAATTAGTGCTTTTGTTTTTTAAGTTTTGAAATTCATTATACAGTTTTGAAGTTCTAGATCTACTAAATTTTTTCCACTGATTTTTTGTCAGCATTTTTTCAACTTCATTGTCAGTTTTTTACTATTGGTAAAATATAAGAAATAAAATAAATTATCAGATTATTTTTCTTTTTATATAACAAAGTTTGGTTACATAAATAAGAAAAGTAAAGTAATCTAGTGGTTTTTACAGAAATACTCTAATAAAGAATTCAACAATAATTTATCTCAACATCTTTTTTTATATGATGCCAGTTTCTAAAAGTGATTTAAGATGGTACTGGCAATATTTTAGAATCAAAAAGTAGTCATTAAGTTGTTGATACTTACTGTATCTAATGATTTTATATTATAGAACAGGGGTCGGCAACCTAAGGCACATGTGCCATACCTGGCATGCGGAACGATTTTCAATGGCACTCAGATTGAACTGAAATGTAGTAAAAAGTTATATTTTACTACATTTCAATTCATACTCATATATTTTAATGAAATCAACATTATTTCAAATTTGTAACCAAAGAACAAGAAATGAAAGCTTCAATAAAAAATCTAACATAATGTATTGTTTTATTTATATTACGGTACTTTTTAAAAATTAATAAAATTTGAGTACATGATATTAGCACTAACACATACATGTACTTTCCAAATGTAAAAAACCATGATTGGAAATAGTAACCAATGTAAATAGATTTACTGTTAACCAAAATGTACTTCAAAAGTATGTTGAACTCAAAGAAAAATTTGCAAAATGATGTGAAGACTTCCAAACCCAAGCGCACACATTTTCTTACCTTATTAAATCTGACATAATTAATCTAAATATGACCCCATTTGACTTATTTCTTTTTGAGTGGATGAGCATTGATAGTTTAGAAATGGAACTAATAGAACTAACATCGTCAAAATTGTGGAGAACAAAATTTGCAGAACTGTGATAAAGTCTAGAAGAAAACTGTCTGGAGAAGTCAGCTGTCATTCTTGATTATTGGATGTCTTTACATGAAAGATTTAATTATTTGAAGAAAATCACGTGTGCTCTACTTTCAGCATTCAGTTCAACTTACCTATGCAAACAAATTTTCTTACATATAAAAAAATATTTTGAGTATAAAAAGTTGTCTAACACTTAAATATTCAAAAGCCTACATAAAGCTAAAAATGAAAAATTACAAATCTGATATTGAACAATTGAGCAAAGAGGTACAGAGACAAGATTCATATTAATTTATTTATGGCTCTGATTATAAATAATGATTAATCCTATTAGAATTCTTGATAATTTTTTCTTATTCAAACTATGTATTTTGTATTGAAAATACTTTTAATTTAGAGTTTGTAATACAATTTGTAATAAATATGTTAAAAGTTAAAATCTGACAAAATATATTTTTCACATATGATCCTATGTCTCTTAAAATATTGAATGAACATTATAAGATCTGGTTATAATGGGCTTCAAAAGTATATTATAGAATATACAATTTTGAAACCTACTGTAAACAGACTGTAAGGGTCCTCAGAATAAAAACTATAGCATAGGTTTGGCATTACACCACTGAAAGATAGCCAACCCATTATAAAAATTAAGAAAAATAATAAACTCAAAATGCTTTCTCATTGTTCTTCATATCTCAACCCATATGTTTAGAACTAAATTGTTTTACTAATTTTAGAAAATTTATTGCATTTACCAATTAAAAAACATTAAGAAGTTTTAAGTGCATCATGTTTTAGCATTCCTAAGCACTGTCTAGGCTTGATTATATTCAATGTTTTATTCAAAATAATTAACTAGCTCAATCTATTTATCCTCAAAAAAATTATCTACAACAAATCATAAAATATCATCTAAAATAGGTATGATGCTATTATAATACTATTTTAGTATACATTGTTATTGTTAACAAGCATACATGAAATTGTGAGAGAAAGGAGTAATGATTTTCATTGGAATAGACTATTTTCAAAAATAGTTACTTCTATACAGCAGAAGAAGGTGTTGTGCTTCATGGACGCCACCGCTTTTGTATACGTCGGCCATTTACATAATACTTTGTTTGATTGGTTCGTATTTAAAGTTAACAAAATAATAACCCCAGTTATTTAAATTTACAATTAAACATTTATAAACATATTTTAAATAATAAAATAATTTTAACATCAAATCAACAAGCTGCAGTTTTAACACGTGCCACATCATGGCGGTAGATACACGGTCCGCCCCCAAGAACATCGCAGTCTCACTCCGGTAAGTACAAAAAAATATTTTTTTCTCGTTCACCCGCCATTCTTCACAAGACTAATTTGATACTATAAAACGATTGGTAGAATCAAATCAGCATGCAGAATAAAAACTATAGCATAGGTTTGGCATTACACCACTGAAAGATAGCCAACCCATTATAAAAATTAAGAAAAATAATAAACTCAAAATGCTTTCTCATTGTTCTTCATATCTCAACCCATATGTTTAGAACTAAATTGTTTTATTAATTTTAGAAAATTTATTGCATTTACCAATTAAAAAACATTAAGAAGTTTTAAGTGCATCATGTTTTAGCATTCCTAAGCACTGTCTAGGCTTGATTATATTCAATGTTTTATTCAAAATAATTAACTAGCTCAATCTATTTATCCTCAAAAAAATTATCTACAACAAATCATAAAATATCATCTAAAATAGGTATGATGCTATTATAATACTATTTTAGTATACATTGTTATTGTTAACAAGCATACATGAAATTGTGAGAGAAAGGAGTAATGATTTTCATTGGAATAGACTATTTTCAAATAGTTACTATAGATTCATTGAAAATCATACATAACAACCCTCTATAATAATTTATTATTGTTTTCATTTCACTTATACTGTAAAATATTTAGCAAGTTTACAGGAATTTAACAATGATTTTTTGTTTTCTGTCTCCACAAGTGGTTTAGTGAACCCAATCGATTTTAACAATTGATTTAGGCAAATAAATGCAAAACTGGCTGAATAACAACATTGCCTATATCTAGATCACCCATGTTTTATTAGATGTGAACATGACAATTAATAAAAATTTAAATGTTGAAGGCTATCAATCATTATTAATTATAGAATTTTTATCTTATAGTATATCACTTTCTCTACAGTTATATTAATTAGCCAATAACGCTTAACAATCTATGAGAATCGCAACTATATAATTGTATAGTGCACATTTTCTCTATGACTATTGTTTGTGTTATTTATTATTTGACACCTGCGAGTGGTTGACGTCGCAGTTTCGGATTCCATTAGAAGAAAAAAATGTCTGTCCGAGATCCTACAGTTCATATAGACAATAAATCGGGAGATGCGTGTCACTATTCGTTCGCCATTAAAAGGCAAAATCAAATCTTATTTATATAGTATAATAATCGTTGAATCTATAAGCTTCTAATCAGTGTTTACGGATTCGTTTCTCAAAAAACTCCGAAGTGAGCCCAATTGTCCTTCTGGTGAGATTGATAGTTAAAAGCCGTTTTCATGAACAATTCACTTTATTAATGTTAATCTTTTTTGTAGCAAATATAATAAGTAATATTTTCCATATTTTTAAGATATTTTAAATGAGTTTTATCCTTTTTCGTAGCAAATATAATAAGTAATATTTTCCATATTTTTAAGATATTTTAAATGAGTTTTATCTGCGTTTTTAATATTTACTATGGTTGTGGGAAGGAGCCGGAATGAATTAATCAATTTTCAATTAAATCCTATGGAGAATCGCGCCTTGGTTAACGACGGTAATCCTGTAACGGATTACCGTCGTTAACCAAGGTATCACTGTATTTTCATGAATATGCAAATAAGATTTTGATATTTTTTCATAAAACTAAAACGTAATATGAAGCATTTGTGGATGCAGGTGCGAGGTATCACTGTATTTTCATGAATATGCAAATATCAGATTTTGATATTTTTTCATAAAACTAAAACGTAATATGAAGCATTTGTGGATGCAGGTGTTGGTTGAAGACAGTTGACACATCTAAAATACCAAAAAGAAATGTAGTTCTTTAATGAGATGCAATACAGTATTGTCAATTTACATCAGATGTTAATAACCTACTTTGTTCAAAATTTATTTAATAATAAATTTTGGAACGAATTTTAAATATTACAAATTTGCAAAGTTTAGATCTAATAATAAATTTATATGATACTTCACAACTTTAATCAGAAAAATAATCAAAAACAATTTAAGAAATCATTGAGTCGCTAACAAAGAAACGAATAAAATACATATTTTTAATCTAAATTGGATATTCACAATTTTCGCAGAAAGATTTTGAAATTTTATCTATGGGAAAACGTTTTCACCTAAGGAAACAAGAAACATCCTGATAGTCGCTCCAATTTTATTGCATATACAATAAAAAGGGGAACGGCAATAATTAGCCAAGCATATTTTTTTAAGTAACAATCATTATAGTCGAAATTCAATCCTCTAATTCTCGTTCCACATTATATTAATTATTAATCTGATATTTTCGAGGTATTAAAAAAACTTGGAATATTAAATTGAAGGTTAAATCAAATTAATAGAAGGAATAAAAGTTTGAAAAAAACAAAAATTAAGAATTTGCTTCTAAATTCATTGAAGATTTATGAAGTCAGATATATTTATTTAAGGACACGAATTTCACTTAGATCAAAGTGTATATTAATATATTGATACATTAAAAAAAAAACTCAAAATATTTTACTATAACAACTGAGGATTTACCATGATGTTATTGAATTACATATCTTATTTGAATTAAAGTTGTTCTAATCAATTTATGCATATTCATCGGATGGGCTAGCATAACTCAATATTGCGCATATACTTCGCTGTTACGATTGGTGTTTTATCATCCAATACTGAAGAATGAACTCATCCTAAAATTCCAAATCTTGACTGAATGATTGTACTCAAAAATTTATGATCTCGTAACTAACTAACCCACCTCTGAATTTGATGTTAATAAAAATCATCTAAATGATTACATGTAGATAGTTTAAAAATAGGCGCAACAGAAAATAGTTTAAGAATTACTATAACAGGTGTAATTTTAAACAAGTATTAAAATATCTCTTTCCTATCTTATGTATTAAGTGCTATTTTACAATGACTTCCAGTTTTTATTAGATGAGAAAAATTGCTGAGAAATTAATTTTACATTTTTGTTTTTATTTTGAATTTTAAATTTGTCAAAATATTCAGAAATTTATTCCTCATATATTCATTCTATTAGTTGTTTTTGAGTTTAATGACAAAAAATCAGCATAGTCAAAAACAAAAAAATTTCATAAAATCGTATTAAAGTTCCCTTATATTCTTATAAAATTATGTAATTAAAGAATTATAACGATGCCTTTGTTTATTGTATTAAAATAAAGGATTAGAATCGAATTTGAAATTTTAAGTAGAAAATCTGACCTATAAAAAAACTAAATTGAAAGATCACAAATGGACGTTTATTAATATCAGAACTCGTTACATGATATGTTTGAAATGCTTACACAGTAGTAGGAAAAACATTTTGTAGAAAAAGCGTTTCGATCTTCGATCCTCTCTTTAAAAAACATTATTATTATTAAATAGCAAAAATCCAAAAATTTTAAACAATTTTTAAAATACAAATATATTTCTCGGAAGGACAAAATGGAAAATCGGTGTCTTCTATCCTATCCATTGCACATATTTGAAGTAAACACTACACGACGTTTCTCACTTTTTGTAGATCACCTATTGCCACTCATCTACGGAAGACACCCTAAAGAACTGAGTAGCACTTACATGGAGAGACTCCTGCATGACAAAAATATATATTTATGTTAAAGCACCATGAATGTCAGAAATATTAGTTCTTATTTTAGTACTCCCACAGGGTGGCAGTGGCTGCACCGTTCCCGTTCACTTTGAAGGCCCCGTTTTTATCTGCCACCACATAATTTCCATGGATAGTCTTGATGCACAGCTTGGATGGTTCCCTTAACTCGATTGAGAAACCCTGCTTCGTATCTGAATCTACAGTGATGGTTCCATCTTCAGAGGTATTCCAATACTTGTTATTGGTCCCTACAATTAAAAATTTTATATTTTTAAAATTTGTTTCGAACCCTTATCAAAATATCTTAAAGCATTGAAGGCGAACTTAATATTGATTAATTTTATAACATTTAAAATATACAATTTATATATTTGACTTTTAAAAATTCTAAATTATTGAATGAGATAATATTAAAAATATTATTTCATAGATAAAAGATTTAGAAACAAAAAAGATATGTTACCAAAAAATGCATGTAAAAATATATTGTATCTATGGTAAAAAATAGAAGATTGGTTCCAGAAATAATATAATAAATCCTATGAAAAATCTTGTTAGAATCCTATTATTTTTATGTTCTTGCACTTTTTATTTCATAAAGATTGCACATGTATAGAAAAAGTATTATATAAAATAAATTATCATTTGAAAAGAAAAATAAGGTACAATTTTACATTAGCACCATATGAATGAAAATAGTACTAATCGAAAGACGACGACCAGTAGAGAAAACTTTCTAAAAGGACTGCACTTCTATATGATGCAAGATTCAAGAAAATGAACAATGAAATTATAATATTTTTCCACATACAATATCTAAACCGGTACATGCCGCCATCTTGAAAACTTGGTTTGAAATCCGAGATATAGTAGTTTTTTGAATGAATCTTTAACACAACGGAATTGCCGATTCGTGTTTTAATCATCAGTCTGTGAGAGGCTAATTTTTAATTCTTTAATGATAAAGATTTTTTTTTCAAGATAGGTTTACAAAATGGTGGCGGGCATCGGTTTAGGTACTGCAAATACTGCTTATAAAGAAATATAATTTTTTTCGTTCATTTTCTCGACATCCGCACCAGATAATAGTGCAGTCCTTTTGGAAAGATTTCCCTACTCATCTTCATCTTTCGATCGGTATTATTTTTGTTTATCTCACAATAATGTAAAACCATACCAAAAAGAACGTGTTACTTATTCATAAACACAAAAGTTATGCAAAATAATATGAATTACACATAACAAAATTTTGATTTTAACTTTTATTAAATTTTTTTATACCATTAAATCAAAAAGTACTTTTCATTTTAAACACCTAAACTTAAAATGCAGACAAAACAAATTCCCTATTGAAGTTGTACATAAATAAATTGGGGAATTTCTCAGAAATTTATTTTCTATTTGTAATCAAAAACAACAATATGGAGGTGAATAATGCGAAGCAAGCGTTGCATTCACTGTAATACGAAAAAAATTTTTTCTTAGAATTTGTGACGATCATATTAAAACAAATCGTGTAAAAAGAGAATGAAATTTTTTTCTAATTTGTGTTAAATCAAAATCATGTAAAAACACAAGTGGGTGTATATGCTGAATACTTTTTTCTTAAATAATGAACTAAAAGCTGAAGTTGAACAACAGCTGACTGAAAGCCAAGCTGCAAATATAGAAAATAGTAAATAACTGAATCGGCACCTTCATGTTCAAATGAATTGTTATGATAAAGAGCATGCGCAGTAACTATCTTCTTGCTATATGGCTGATAGCTATCTTTAGCCTCGTGCAACACTCTGTACTTAATCTTTAGATTTTCGAATAGATTAAAGTTATTCTAGCAATAACTATTCTGCAGATTAAACCGAAAGTCGTGCAAACGGCCCTTAATGATGTGTAGAAATCACTAACAACATAACATAGGACTAATAATCCAGATGAGGCAGATTTACTTATAATCCATGAAAATCAAAGATTTATAAAAGTACCATATGATACATCAGGATTCAAAACAATTAGAAACTCTGAATGTAAATATATTACAAAAGTGATGTAAGGTCTGAGGAGACCTAAATAAATAAATTTTCAAGGTGTCAAAAATTTGACCCTAGACAATTAATTATTTGGATATTATTATTGTAATGTTTAGAACATGTAAATTGTTTAGAGGAGAGAGAGGAAATGAAGTGACATCTAAGAATTTATTTCCTTAGATGTCCACAACTTATCGATAAAGATATCGTACTACTCGACTCGGAGAACCTTGTCTCCACAACATAAAAAAAAAAAGAATAATGAACGATAGAAAATTTATGATCAAACCAAAAAATTTATGGTCAAACAAAGAGAGAAACTTGTAGGTGTCACAAAGGACAAATAAAACGTAAGACATCATCTTTCCCAGGAAAAAGATGAAAGAAAAGGTCAAAACTTTTTTCATATGAGACAGAGAACTGTCATCCGTCATGCACACTTGGTTCAAGTTTTTCTCCCTGTACAGGGCTGGTCTGTCAACAGTCATGTTGAGCTAAGATGCTAAGCATTGACATCAACTACAGAATTAAGTAACAATGACAAATTAATAGAAGTGATATTTTTGTTTAATATTTAAACAGTAAATATACCTAATGATCAAAGAGAGAAACTTGTAGGTGTCACAAAGGACAAATAAAACGTAAGACATCATCTTTCCCAGGAAAAAGATGAAAGAAAAGGTCAAAACTTTTTTCATGTGAGAGAATATGAAACTTTTTTCATATGAGACAGAGAACTGTCATCCGTCATGCACACTTGGTTCAAGTTTTTCTCCCTGTACAGGGCTGGTCTGTCAACAGTCATGTTGAGCTAAGATGCTAAGCATTGACATCAACTACAGAATTAAGTAACAATGACAAATTAATAGAAGTGATATTTTTGTTTAATATTTAAACAGTAAATATACTGTATTTGTTCTTATCCAGCCAAATTCTTCATATCACTATGATTATCAGTGTTTTGCAGGAATTGGATGAATTAAAGCATAACTTCCAAAAAACTATTTATTTGTATAGTTCTATAATTCTAATAAACTGCTTAACTTCCAAGTGATAACTTACAAAAAATTAAAACAGCACATTTAGCAGTAGGATTATCAAACTAAATAACTTTTAATTCTCAATAACGTTTTCAGTATACAACGATACTATCTTCAGTTGAGTAACACATTCTATATAAGAACTACAGAACGAATACAATAAATTAGAATAGAATACATTTAAAAACAATTTATAAATATAACATAATTAACAGAATAAACATCAGACTTAAAGAGAGCTTCTTTTTATATTATATTAATTTACCCTGGTGGGAAGGGGAAAATAAAA
>AYEL01087877.1:0-31852 GCA_000484575.1 Olivierus martensii
TATTTATATGTAATTAAATAATTTAATAAAATAAACAGAAGAAAAATATAATGTTATTTGATTTTTATATTAGTATTTTTCCTTTTGCCTCTCTCAAATCCAATGGCAGCCAAATCAACATTTATCAACTGGGCCCTAGCTCATACAGGTCCCCTATATGCATCAATTTGATCAAATGGATGGGTATCACTTTGCAATATTTTTTGTTGAAAGAGAAAAATGGCAGAAACTTTAAATCTTGATTATATAATCAAACAATTTTTCTAAAGCAAAAACAAACAAGTTTTCAACAATAATCTTTTTTTCTCATATTATAATACTTTTTTTTTTATTAAAAAAAGTACTCATAGATTTAACTCTTAAAAAAATGAAGGACAAAATTAGAAGACTATAAGAAGGCTTGAAGAAAGAAGAAAAAGATAGTATCAATAATAGTGTGACAGGCTACTAGCAGAAGAACAAGGGCATTCTTATACATAAATTAGATAATGAATAAATTCTTCCCCTACCCATAGGGAATCACAGTTATAATAGACTACAAAAGATATTATATTTTATTTTATATTTATTATAATTTGCTGTTAATTTTATTTGATTTATGAAATGACTAGCAATGTGTGCCCAACACTGCCAGGAATAATTTGAAAACAATTACTTTAAGGGAAAATTGATTTTACTATTTTCATGTTGATTGGCTACAGTTTCAGCTGTTCAATTTTTTTAATATAGTGTTCATAATCAGAAGATTCATGAACTGGTGAATCTGCTAATATTTTTGTTGTTTAATCTGAAAAATATGATTTTCTTCCACATTATATTGAGATTAGTATTGCTATGATATGGGTCTTATCCAAATTACTAATTAATCCTATTGCCAAACATTATCATATTGCCTGTAGCCAAAACTTTAATTGGAAAATTATTCCATGTATTGATTTAATTTATTATTATTTTAAATATTATATTTGTTGAAATACCATATCATTTTAAAACTAATTAAATTTAATACTATTTTTTATGATTCAATGATTCGAATAAAATTTTTATTAGTTCTGACCAATATTTGTTATACATATATGCCGACTCCAACTTTTTTATTGATAGAACTATCTAATTTTTCACATTATTACAGTTAGGATCCACCAGGTAGAAAGTGATGTTAACTTTCACAGGAAAAAAACAAATAAATATATAATCCAAAATATATATATATATATATTATTACTTTTACTTATAAAAACTTTCCTATAAAACTTTAAAGTTCTCTATTTGGATGGATCAATTGTCTTTATGAAAAGAATAATTTTCTTATATATATCTTATATTTTTCTTATTTTTTAAAAAAAGTAGCAATATTTTTTAATATCAAAATTCTATTTTTTTATTTAGTCAAAAGAAAAATCATTATAAAATACTACATTAAATATATATTGCAATATCAAAAATTAATTTTGTAGCAGCAATGCTGCAGAACTAATTCCAATATCATTTAATAGCATGATATTGGAATTAGTTTTTTCCTGCTTGCCAATGTCTGGTGTTCAGATACTTTTAGATCAGCTTGTACTTAGATACAACTTAGTATATGTTTCTCTTCTCATAAGCAAATACAGTAGAACCTGTATAAGATGACCACCTTCTTTTCCAATCAAAATTGGTCATTTATACAAATGGTCAGCTTATACAGGTTAATTATAATACCGTATTTTCCTGTATATAATCCGCAGCGGCGTATTATCCGCAAAGGCTTTTTTTTCAAAGATTTAGAAACAAAAATTATAAAATCCTTTAATTTTATAGTTGATAATTTTAAACTATCAATATGTTATTTTTATCTTAAAATGTTTCTTACAAGTTATTTCATCTTGAAAGAATAATTTAATTCGCACCTTTTTAAAACGTGTCTTTTAATAGAATAAAATTTTCTAACGAATATGAAGATATACAGTCAAAATTTAAAAATATTAGTATAAATTATAATATAATCATATGGCTTATTTCGGATACAGGACACTTGAAGTGTCTTTTAATAGAATAAAATTTTCTAACGAATATGAAGATACAGTCAAAATTTTCAAAATATTAGTATAAATTATAATATAATCATATGGCTTATTTCGGATACAGGACACTTGAAAAACGCTAATGAAGCAACTAGGAGGTGAACTTCACTGCATTACACTAGCAGGATGTTCAGTAGTGCATTACAGTAAAATTGGTTCGCATCGCTTACTCTTTTGATCTATTATCAGCAGTCACTAGTAATGTAATTTAAGTCGAAAGAAAGTACAGTATTTGTTTTAGTTATAATAACTGCTATCAAACGATGCTTAACATTTATGATAATTAATATTTTCTGCTTTATTTTTTTAGATTTTTTTCAACAAAGTATTTATATTTGTTAAGTGTAAAAATTTATATTAGATAAAAAGAAGATATGTAAAAGGTTAAAAGCCAAAATTTGATTAACCTACAAAATTACAAATGTTATAATTGAATAAAATGACTAATAAAACAATGATTTCCTTCAGTTGTAAACAAATTAGACATTTGTGTTTATTAACTTATTGTCTAAGAAAATATTGAAATTTCTTATAGAACAAGACGAAATTATTAGCTTATATATATATATATATTATAGAAACGAAAAATATAACATGCATTACCTCATATCCATATTTATGAAAGTCAACTAAAGGATTTTGCCATAAGTTTTAGTGTAAACAAGAACAATGTTTGCTGCATTGTGTAAAAAAGGGAGGAAGTTTTAATCTATTAAAAAGATTAATATGACTTAAAGGAAAAGAAAATTTTCGACAATTTTTAAGCAATGCATAGCAAAATAATATTATAATTAATCGAAATAAAGCAACTCCATGAATAAGAAAAAGGTCAAAATATTTGTCATTTTTCTTTATAATAGATAAATTAGAGTAAAGAGATCAAATGCTGCTGTGGTAATATTTAATATAGTATGCTTTTCTTCCCTATAGATGTCTAGAATTAACTGTTCAGCTATTCTGATATCTATAATATTACTAGTATACATAGTATAATTTTTCTAAAACCTTTCTGCTGCTTATAACAGCAACACAAAAAAACATCATGAACAGGAATAATATAATTAATAATAAATTAGCATATTTTTATTTAAAGTAAAGTACTTGCTTTTTTTCTTATTAGAATTTTTGAATACTGATCAAGCTTTCAGAGAATATGGCTTACCCCTTTCTTTTCATTTTGCTTAAAATCAAAAGAAGCTAAATCTGAGTTTGGTATCTACATTTTATTTTTAATCTTCAGGATGATGGGCCTCTCCAACGAAGTATTTTAATCTTAAATCCATAATAAAACTACACTTGTTTTGCTTTAAAAAATTTATATATATTTTAATATATATTTTCAAAAGTAATGATTGAGGGATGAGTAGGTGCTTTGATTTTTTTTCTCTCTTCACGAATAATGCTTCATGTGCAAACTTGAAATGACAGAAAATTTTCTAACAAGTAATTATTTTTACTAGAATCATAAAAAAACTGATTTTTTTTCGTTTCTAAATTTTCAGGATTTAGGCAAACAGGAAATATATCTTGAATAAATTATATATAAAATTATTTTTGTATTGAATAGTTGTTCAAGCATGACGTATTACTGTGCAAACAAAATTTTGCTTAAAAGAAATATTTTAATAGTATACATATAGTATGATATAAAACTTATTTTAATCTCTCAAACAGTTAATAATCTTACTGAAAAATATTGAAATTATAAAAAATTGAAGTTTTGGCTAAATTTTGGCGCTAAGCCAATCTCTCAAACAGTTAATAATCTTACCAGCCGGAAGTAACGTTACTAACGACATGTATATTATCGTCTGCTTTAGTTTTACTGCTTATTATAGCAAATTGAAATTTCGAATAATAAATAATGTTTAGAAAATGTTATCAGGAAGATAAGCAATATAATGATAAATTTATTGTTTCTAGAATACCTTTAAGTTATATGAGAATTGTTACATTACGAAGCAATTCACTTTAATGGGAAAATTCAACGAAAAGGTAACCGGAAGCTTTTTCATTCATCCTTAAAATTGTTTTATATTGAATGTAAAATGATAAGGTTATGACTTTAAAATAGACTTTTGACTGCACATAATCCTTAATAGTAATTTCATATAAAACATCCACGTTTTTATGTCAATTTATTAAAAATCAATATATAGTTTTCCAATTAAAAAAAAAAAGCATTTATTACTGAAGGGTTATGAAAATTTTTCCTTTGAGTTGTTATTAATTTTGCTCATTTTAAAATGCTAATTTATCAGAATATTTCATTTTGTTAATCTATATATCTTACTTAAAAAAGGCATTAAAACTGTTTGCTTATTCTTCAATAACAGAATTATTAAAAAAAAAAAAAATGACATACCTTTGAAATAATAAATTCCTTTTTTATCATCTCTCTCGATATATGTTGTTTCATAAGAAGCCTTATTGCACTCCAACTTCATAGAAGAACTGCTTTTATAACCAACAAATCCCTGTTCGCATTTTAATATCAAAGTAACTCTATTCATTAAGAAAAAGTGAAATTTCTCCATGTCTTCCATCTTATCGCTATTTGCAAAAAGATGGCCACTCTTTTTGATAGCCACATATTTGCCATTATTGGCTATGAAAGCCACTGTACCATCTTCCTGCCACATCAGATTGAAAAGGCTATTGGAAGAACTGAAAAGGAAAAACTTATATAAGATTATTAAGTCACACACATTTTTCATTAAAAAAATATTTACCCTTTATCTGCATTGGCTTGAATACCACCACTGCTTTGCAATGTCCAATATTTGTCTTGCATGGTACGAATGTACCATCTCTTAGTAGCATTATCGAATTCTAATTGGAATGTTTCGTGATCAGAGATTTCCTCCTGATTAGCAGTCAAGTCGACACCTGAAAATTAAGACACGGTACTAGAATGAACAAATTATAAAATTATTTTTCTTTTGGAATGCAATAAATGAACATAAGGAATTAAGGTATGAACACAAGTTACACACGTTATGATTCAATTTATAAAAAGGCATTTTTTGTTTACTCTAAGATAATCTTATCATAATTCTAACTAGAAATGATGTCAATGAAGATGTATAGATATCTATTGTTAAAGGCATAACATGATTCATTCTATTATAGTTAAGATTAGTTCACGTATATCTTGCATTATATAATTTCAGTGGCCGTGAATTTAATATTTTGATATGCATCGTTAATTATTTAAAGATAGATCTATTATCTGATTATATTATCAAGCATTAAATTTTATCTCTAACTTAAACATAAATACATATGCTAATCTCGAAATTTTATATATATATATAAAATGACATTTGAAGAGTCATAAAACCTTGACAGAGGTCAAATGACTAAAATGTTAAATAGAGATACACTTAGCAAATGAGACTGTTGACAAAACTAATTCTGTAGTATTTGAACCAGATACTAGTTATGTAAATAACTTACTGGAATTGGGAGTTCTTAATCTTCGAATAATGTACTATTTTTTATATCTATGTAAATACAAAGTGTTGGATTAAAAATATTTGTAAAAACAAAACTCTCGGATCCTGTTATACTTCTAAAATGTGACTGCAAATCTATGGAAATAAAACTGACCATTTTTTTCATATTTAAAAAGTTGAATGATTCATTCTTTGGAAAATTCTAAAAATAAAAAAATAAAATTATTACTCAATTTTCGATTATATGGGAATTACTCAAGCGGATTATAAAACTTCCTGTCTAGGATTTATTTATCGGAATTCTTTATTTTTTTATAAATTATCCGAAGACGAATGATACTTGACAGGTTAATGGGACATCCTATGTGTATGTAACCTGCTAGTCGATAGAACAAGAGCTGTAGAGTATGTTTTTGTAGCCGGTTTGTTTCTTCCTAGCTTGAATATGCAAAAATCACCGCCCGACCTATATTATGATTAATTCTATAACAATTTATGCTATATTTGTATTCACATGCACCATCTGAGATACATATCAGGAAATGAAAATTATTTTCTTATGGCAATGAAAATAATTTCATTTCCTGGTGTTTGGACATCTTACATGATTACAAAGTCAAGTGCGAAGGACAGCGAAAACAAATTTAGCACAAGACTGCCCAACAACAAAAATACAAAACAATAAACCTCATTTGTTTTGTATTTAGATCAACGTACTCTTGGATGATTTTAAATAGTGATCATACTTTCTTTAGCAATGCTAAATAAAATTAAGTTTCCTTTTTAATAGACGGGAAACAGTTTTCTAAGAATACAACTGGAATTGTATTCTCATAGAAAAGTCTAAGCGAAGCGTGCAAAAGCTGACGCATAGACCAATTGCACAATATTTTCTTTGACAAAGGTGACATTTGACAAAAGAACGAATGCAGTGTAACGACCATTGGGACAACTATTTTCTCGTTATTCTAGCTTTAACTAATCTAATACTACTGCGTTTTTTCTAAAGGATATCCGTTCTTCTTCTTCCTTCCTAGAACGAATTAGATAATTAAATTCCGCTTAAGAATTTAAAATTTAAATATTTATTTAATTACGTTCTGCAAAATTTTATAAAAAGTTTTAAAATAAAATGCATTTTCCGTCAAGTGATCTGTTTTACTTTCTAAGTTGCAGTATATCGTATTACATCCCACTTAGCTATTTAAACATAGTTACTGAAATGCTTTTCGACTATTAAAAGTATCCATCGACGCTTAAAACAAAGACACATTATAGAACACTGTCATTCTGGAATTTTTATTTAAAAGAAAGCTTTTAGTGTGATTTACTACCGTTGATAAGATTCAATAAACTTAAAATGACAATATATTATTATAGTGGAAAAAGTAAAAAGATCTTCGCAACTCCTTAAAAGCATTATGATCAAATACGCGAACTCAACCATCAGTTATGTAACTCAAGTATTGCTTAGATTTTACTAGATATAAAAGTAATCTTACCTTGTTTAACAGAAACGAATTTTCCATTGAAAGCAACAAAAGCTGCTTGAGGAATAGAATCTTCCAAGGAAAACATTTCATCTTTGCTAACGGTTTGCGATCTAGTACGTAAGACTGCCTTGCTACCAATAGGCGCCAAATACCTTCTCTGACTATCTCTTAAAGCCAAGAAACCACTATGAAACTCTAGACTGAAAAGGCATTCGGAATTGCATCCCTCTACTAACTTTCCATCTGCCTGAAGATAACGGTTGGTGCACGTATGAATGGCATATTTCCCATCATGAAATTCCAAAGTGAATAAAGTATCTTCGCCCCATGGTGTATTGGCATCTACTTGGATCTCGTCCATATCAGTCGATAAACGTGCATAACGTCGTCTTCCCACAGATCGAAGATTCACTTGAGGTCTGGCTGCCAGATGAACGGTCCATAATTCTGCTGGACCGGGTGCTTTGGCAGAACAGACTAATTTATCGTTGCTGGCACCCAAGAAGTAGCCTCGGACGGCATTCCTCAGACCCCATCGACCATCGTCTGAGACAGTGATAGAAAATTTGGTACCTTGATCCTTCTCTTCAGAATCGCAGGTGACGTTTCCAAATTGGTCCACTGCCAAGTACTTGCCTAGATGACTTTTGAGGCTGATAGCTTCATCTTCTCCATGCATCTCCAAGGTCCACAATTGCTTTTTCTTCAGAGCTGTTCCGTTCGAGTTCACTTTGAAACCGAATGACTCCGCGGTCAGATATTTGTATTGACCGTTGACCAATCCCACTTGCCATAACTGACCTGGCTCTCCAACTCCGTTGGTACCGTTGTGATGGGTGATAGACATGCTCACTGAAAAGAGAATAATCTGTTAGCTACATTTTCTTCTGAACAATAAAATGATGAGTTAATAAATTTTCTAGAGAAGAGATTATATTTAATTATTATAAAAATACAATTGAAACTGTCACATAAACTTGATAATTAACATGAACATGTAAACAAGTTTTGCTATTTCAGCCGTTCCTTTCTACCATAAATTGAAAACCAGGTAAATATAATCTCTAGAAAATTTATTATTATAAAAATACAATTGAAACTGTCACAAACTTGATAATTAACATGTAAACAAGTTTTGCTATTTCAGCCGTTCCTTTCTACCATAAATTGAAAACCAGGAGATAAGGGAAAACGTGTTTATATAAGCTTATCTGTAGTTATCCATCTCAATCATTCAATCTTTTGTCTCCCTGACTATTCCAGACATTCAGATAGAATTAGGAGTAGCGAGATTATCTATCGATTACTCGTTTTCCACGTACATACTGAATAAAAATAAATACTCTAAATTAATTGATAGCAAAACAACCGTACGAGAAATTATTTCTTCATATTCATATTATTCGACATTTACATGAAAGTATCGAAAATCGATTTTTTTAATCACTAAATCTAGTCTCGAGTTGTATTCAATTCTAATTATTTTACTCAAATGAATAAAAATAAATATTCTAAATTAATTGATAGCAAAACAACCGTATGAGAAATTATTTCTTCATATTCATATTATTCGACATTTACCTGAAAGTATCGAAAAGCGATTTTTTTAATCACTAAATCTAGTCTCGAGTTGTATTCAATTCTAATTATTTTACTCATACTTTTTTCTTTCATTTCGAACGAGTTGAATTTTTTCTATGTTAATAAAAACTCTTCAGAATTTTTACTGATTGCACTACTAACAAAATTAATATGCAGTATTCAATATGCTTGCATAGAGTGTTTCACGCAAATTTTATTTTCCAGTTATTGAAAACATTACAATTGTATTTAATTAAATTTAAAAATGAATCACCATTTTTATCCAATGTACTTTTTAAAATGTCTATAGAAAAATATACCAAAAAGCAAACATGGCGCAGTAAATGACCGGTCGCCTTCTCGGAAAATGCAAAACTGTGCATGCCAATGTAACACGATATTTTTAGCACACCCCAATGACAAGTACACCCGAAAATTCTTTAAAAGAGAATTTACGCAATTGTTTCAGGGCAACAATTTGTGAATCCCGAAAAAAAAAGCTGAGACATTTCTGTTTAAGACTTATCGCACATGTTACTTACGCAACACGTTTTCATAATATCAAATGTTTTCCGGTTGCTGCTCAAAACAAAAAAAGTTTAAAAAACAAAAATAATTTTATGTTAAATTTGTAGTTTTTAAAATATTTTTCCATAAACAATTCACTAAAATAAAAATAAGAGAGGAGCATTTCGAATTAAGAAACAAAAACATTCAGACTGGGAATGTGCGTTTCCGGTCAGGAAACAGCACTAATAAAATGTAAGAGAATCCTTGTCTAAATCTGTACTGTCTCTCCTCTTTCATAAACAGATTACTGTAATTATCAAGTTGAACAACTGTGCTAGAGAGGCAAAAGATTAAAATAGCATTATTTTTTTTATTTATTATAAGCGGATTTAACTTCGATAAACAAACTGTGCGATTCATAAATTCAAACCTTGACCTTAAAAACATAGAAAAAATAAACTGCATTCGAATTTTCATTAATTTGAAAACCAAAACCAGTTTAGAGTTATCCAAAAAAATAATACAGAATGTAACGACAACGATCAAAATCTCAGATTACATAATAAATGTTTAATATCCCAACTGTGCAAAGTCCCAAAGAAACTTTTTAATGCGAAAAATATCTAAAAATTAGCAATCTGCCAAATTTATCCGATTCTAATGAGAAGAGTAAAGTATTAAGTTTTAGAAACGTACAGAGAAAATTGCTGAAATATATTATTACAATAAATGGCAACTAAAGGAAACTGAAACAAAAGAAATTTCTAATAAGCTGAAGGTCAGGATAAACTAATAACCATTTCAAAAGCCACGACCAAAACAACACGCATATAGGAATAAAACGCAAAACACTAGATTAATAACTGATTGACGTGGAAGAACAGGTGGTAGTTGAGATCACATGACTGTACAGCTGTGTCACAGAAACGAACATTTGCCTTGAAATTTCGAGGAATGCCTTACCTACACATGCAAACCTCTAAGCTAGTTAATATCTATCGGTTTAATAAATGCTTTGTTCCAAAACTGACACGCTATCCGGGCACACAAATCAATAACCCCCAAACGACAGGTCAGTATCTGGTTTTGTCATCTCTGCAAGTCGTGACGATAAAGTAGGCTAAGTTGTAAAATTTCTAGAAACTAGACTACACACATAATATTAATGATATTCTAACATTGAACTGAAATAAAATAATAGTAAAGAAATACTAACTCACCAAGTTTCTGTTAGTCACAATCAAGCGAGGAGTGATGTTCTAACTAGAGTCGCATAAACTTTTATCTCAGTTGACAGATTGGCACCCTTTTTACACTGGTGTATCGGGTGGTTGTCCCCAATTCGCACACCACTAGTTCATAAAATCTCGTTCTACGGCTCGGCTAAATGGTGGACGCTTCACTTGACTGGGAAATGCTTCAATCACGTGACGAACCGGCGACCAATGGGATGAACCAACCGCACGTGACCGGGATAGGTTGTAACCGAGACCCTAAGGGAGACTTGTTCTGGTTCATACGATTCCGAATACTTTTCGGAATGCTTAAAGGATAATCTGAATCATTGCTACCGGTTAATAATCGGATTGCATGCTCAATTCTATTATTTATGTTGTATAAGAACCTTCTCGTTTCAGCTATTTTTTGGGGGGTTGATGATTTTTATGTAATCTTTAAGAGAATCGTTTAGTTATGCGATTAAATATAAGTTTTTGCTATATAAAAAAATCTTTTTTTTTGTATACAGTATTATATATAATTTTAATAGATGCATTTTGATTCTTCTGTTTCAGTTTTTGTGCTCGCGTGTAAACGTTTTTAAAATCATATTAAATGCTTAATTACATTAACAAAGTTAAGTCTCTTTTAATTCGGATACATTGCTAATGTATGCCATTAAAAGCAACACATACACGAGTTCCTTCTCAGCAGGCACATTTACATGTAACTGCTTCCCGCTGTTTCCTTTTATCATATTCAACATCGATTAAAATGACGACTTGAATTTCTACGATGCTAAACTAAAACTGGTATTGCATCATTTCAACTTCAAACGCGAAGCAATGAATGCCACAATTATAATTTGGACGATGCAACTTAATTGGGTTATCCTCACATAGCACTTCCACTACGGAAAAAAATATTTTTGATTAAATATCGTTGTTTTACTGGCGGAATCGACACGAGCTTTCTTTGCGCTTTTTTTTTCCAAGTGTGCAGTCTGGGATCTGACCAATTCCACATCCCGGAAGGGGTGGTGGCCTCTTTTGGGAGGGTGAATGACTCATTCCCTCATTGATGGAAATCTCGATTGTTACTCTGAGTCAAGGGATGTGGTTTTTGACTATTCAATCGTACCGCATCGCGTACATTGTTGGAAATAACCATGACTTACTCGTTTTTTTATTTTGATGATAGGATAACTTTTAACTGACCAGTACCATTGTTCGTGCGGTTTATTTACTTTGAACAGTTGAAAGAACAAAAAGTGAGAGTTTAAACGTTAATTAACATGATCGTAATTACAGTCTTCACTTTTCTGCTAATGAACTCAACCTTGAAATTTAAGAAGAAAAAAATACGCTGAAAAAATCGTTTTTTTTTTTTCCACAATGGTGCATGAAAAATATAGTTTTTCAAGTATAGCATCGTGGATAAATGAATTTATCATATTATGAAAAAGACAACACAATTCAAACCTAAAATTGTCAGTCACTAAAGCCGATAGAAAGATTTAGGAAATATTTTGCAAAATACCTATAAAATGAAATTTTTTCCTGAAACTGCATTAAATAAATAATAATGATTATCTCTTTATTTATGTACTAACTATAGATATAATTTGTTTCCTTCTATAACAATATGATTAGCTGACATTTTATAATTTTAAAAAATATATATTTGTGTTATGAATTAAAATCTGCCATACGCTTAAAATATGATTTTAAAAATAAAATTGTGGAATTATTACAATCGATTTTATTTTACATTCATCAAAAAATATTTAAATTCGTCAAAAACGATCAATCCAAATAAAAATATATAAAGCGCTCAGTTATATATTGTTACTCATTTATGTGATTATTTTTCTGACGTAAAAATTATTTTTGAAGAACTAAAACTTTCACCACCTCTCTAAATATAGTTTTAGGTTGGGAGAGAAGAATTTTTATCTTACCAGAGAAAACCAACTTCACTTCTACTTAGAATGCTTTAAATGCAGTGAATGGAAAATAATATTTTACATTAAAATGATAAATAGTTTTCTAGTTTTAATTAGAAATTTTGATATATTTGGCATTAAAAAATAAGTTTATAATTTAAAAAATTTTCAGCAAAATTCAAATATATGGCAGGAATTTAATTACAGTAAAGTATGATGGAGTGATGGTAATGAACTATCAATAAATGAAGAAGCATCCACCAGTGATTCATGCATATTTGATACGCGCCTTATCAGTGTAATGATAGCACCTATGGTTAATCAGTAGTGGGCTAGATTACGTATAGTAAAATTGAATTACTGTTAATCAGTACATGTTTTATTAATTGTCACCTATATCATTATAGGTGACAATTAATAAAACATGTAAATAAAATAATAGAAAAACTAAAAAGAAAAAAAAATAAAATTTATAGATCATCAATACAACATAACTGATGATAGGCTATAAAAATAGGAACAATTTGCAAAATAATAAAAATTAAAAACAATTTTTGAATTGCTTTAACTCTAAATTTTCCAAAATAATAATGATTCTTAATAAATTATCAAAATAGACTTTGCGACATTAATCTACTTTACTATTATCATTTATTTTATATAATATTATACTGCTGTTTATTTGAATGCATAAAGTTTCTTAGAAATTAAGTAGTAAAAGATAATAAGGATGAGTAAGGAATGACAAGCATGAAAATTTTTAATTTGGCCTTGTAACTATTGCATTTTACTATAGATGACTTGATTGATGATGACGCTTGCTGAATACAAACTTCAGTCAGTAAATAAAAAAGGTTTATAACAAAAATATTAATAAAAAGAATAAGTTTGAATAAATGTTCAAGAACTCTTTTCCGAAATATATATTGTCATTATTAGGTAAAGAGGAAATGATACAATAATTATAAATAAGAAAAAGAATTAAATATAAATTAATGTGCAAAAATATTTTATTATATATTGTATCATAATTAGATCCTATCTGGGATTATTAAACTTATCTTTTTAAAAATATCATTGAGAGATAACTGAATGATAAGAAGAAAAGGTGTATTTTCTAACAAGATCGAATCTGGTATTTTCCTAGGACAATTCAGAGATATGATGACATAGCCAACTGGATAACACCATTGTCAACCTGTAATTATAATTATACAGTATTTAATTTTATTTATGCTATGTAATCCTGTTTTCCTTAATCTGTAGTAAATGTATTTCTGCATATTTCTCTATACAATACTATATATAGAATGTTATGGAACTGAGCGGCTATTCCATAATTTGTTTTTTGTTTTGATATTCCATTATTTGTTATAATTCGTTGTTTTGATCTATCTACTTTCATTATAAGAATTTACTCCAGGTAATATTGCATAGAAAGATTAAAAAATCTATCCTGACAATTACATTTCTACGTCAAATAATAAAGGATATAAAGTTAATATTATATATACAATTTTTAAATTATTAGTATTAAATTCTTCATTAGTATAGAACTTAATATTAATTTTGCATCGATTATTAAATATAATAAATATTTAGATTAAATGATAGGTAAAGATCTCACGTGTACTATATTTATAAAACTCAACTATATTTGAATGAAAAGAACTGCATTTTGAATTCATTCATGTTCAGTTGATTTTTGAAAATATATTATAAAACACAATTATATATTTTATCTAAATATTTATTATATTTAACAATCGATTCAGCGCTAATGTTAAAATTCTATATATGAACTTCTCAATGATTCTAATAACTAATTTAACCAGTGCCAAAATTTCGTTATGTTTAATTTTAATAAGGTAATCCGAATCCACAATATTTCTTAGTAAATATAATTAAGCCGTTTTAAATTAAAATAAAAAATATCCAAATTCAGTGAAGCAAAAATCATTAATAATATTTGATTTATTTCTAAACAAAGGAAAGAATGGATTAATTTGAATTCTTTTTCCTTCAAAATTGCATTTTTTTCTATAAATTCAGCTAACGAGCAATTCTTGTTAATTATCCATAGCAGATCACGTAAAGTCGAATAGGGGATAAGGAAATGATTGTTAGAACTATGAATCAGCCAAGCGTGCGTTTTATAAAGAATCATATATCAAATAACATTTCTTTTCCTGCAGATGGAATTTCGGAGCACTTTAATTGATACTTGAGAAGTATATTCTGAACGAAGGTGAATTATTAAGAAAATCAATCGTATAAATTCTATCCTTTGCTATTTTAGTTTTATAAATATTTGCTACATAAATTACGGTTGAAAATCATAAAAGTTATTAAGAAATACAATAATATAGCAGATTTTATTTATGAATTTATTAAAATACATAATTCATATTAAAATACTATGTCAATACAGTACACTATTTGCTAATTTAAAAAATATAATTTAATGCGCATTTTTATTAAATTATACATTATTTGCTGAATATTTATTTAAAACAGCATTTATTTTTTTATGCAAAACTTAATACTAAAAGTGCGATTTACGTCAAGCAACTTATTTTTAAATATTGTATACATTGCATCCATTATACATTATTATATTTAATTTCAATTTAATAACGAAATTCGATGTAAAATTATCATTATTTTAGCATAGATATAAAACGATCCGTAAATGTTGAAACAATTATATAGAAACAGGATAAACACGAGCAAAATCAATAAGCTGAACGCATTTTTGGCATTAGGAATCGACTACCAAATAAGGTTTCCTTCCGCCTTTGGGGCAACCGTTGGACTTAACTATTAAGATCGACCAACACGGAAACGGTTTGTTTCGCTCCAACAGAAAAGATATTGTCGTCAAAATGGTTCAGGAAACGATAAACTGCATTTTTTAAAACTAAATTTAACCGTAAATTTATTGAAAAATTTGGATATGAATTAAAGTTTGACATCAAATGATCTGCTCTATCAATTTTTATTTTTTAAAATTCTCATTTCAATTCAACATAGTCCCAATTTATTTACCGAAAAGTGTAGTCTCCGAATAGAAAAACGATAAAATAAATTACACAAAAATATCCAAAAATAACATATTTATTTAAGCTACATACTGAAAGAAATTAGTATTAATAGTTTTTAATTAACAGCGTATAACTTTCTATGTTCATTTTCATATGCCAATGAAAAGATGACTTTCTCCATTTACGCGTTTTGATTTTTCAATAGACACGTGAGAAAACACAAAATAAATCCTAGTGGATCAAAACTTCATTAGCTTTGTATTTGGTAGCAAAATACAAAGCAAATCCATAAATTCATTCGCATTCATTCTATAGCAACACCTCCAGCAACATTTTTTATATATAAAAGTATTTTTTGATATTTTTATTTCAAGTTTGGTTACAGTAGAGCGAACTTTAGGAGAAAAATAGGTAAAATGCATTCAGGCGGTCTAGAAATGTTTCTATCCGAGAATGGATGTAGCAGAGGGTCAGGTGCAAATGTTTCTCAACCCTCGTAGTATCTAGGAGGGATGACGGGTCGATACACATGGACAGTTGGCATGTCCTCAGAATGGCGTGTTTTTATTCTTGCATCCTTGATTCTAGCATGGAAAACAACCTGATCATTTTACCCCTTTATTGCATGAACTTTATTGGTTGTTAAAAATATCCAATATCTTAAATCAAATAGAGCTTATTTTTGACTCTTCCTTTTCTTGAGTTTAATTAGCAATTCCACTAAATTTCCATGTTTTTTTTATTTTAACATATAAACTTAAAAAAAAGAAATGACCATCTTTTCCGCACAATAAATATAAAAACTTGTATGTAGTGATTATAGTCTGCGAAAATGTAATTATTCCTTCAAATAATTGCTAGTAATAAATCATACTGCCCATTTTAACAATTTATCACAATCTGTATCATCAAAATATTATTGTAGTTATTTTTCTGAAAATAAACTTATTAAAACGTTTTAACGCTTTGAAAAGACTTTCTAATATATATTATTGCAGCAATTAAAGGTTATTAAAAATTTTGTAGGTTTGATTTTTAACGATTCGTTTTAAGACTGTTGACTTAATGGACATTTTCCTTATCACATTTGTATCATTCGAATGATTATAGATGAATACGAGGTATTTAAAAAAATTGTTAAGCTGTGAAAATGAGTTTATTTTCTTAAATATGCAATTTATCAAAGGACGTATGATTAAAAAAATCAACTCCGATTTGATCTATTTCAAAATATACGAAGAACTTCCTACTGTTCAAGAACTTAAGACCCTATAACCTATTTTTTTATGACGGCAAATCATCAATAAATTCTAATTTATTCTTCTGACAGAAAAGGGATATTAGAGCAAAAATTCTCATTGGAAGTATTTGTTTTGAGATCTTCGGTAAAAAAATGGAGCGCATTCTAAATTATAACTTCATCAATTATATGTTTTGATCTTCGTTAATAATCATCTAATGATGATGACGAGGGGGGAAAACTGTTGCAATACTGTCTTCTTCACTTCAGAATTTTATTTATTTTTCGGACTCTAGATACTAAAATATACACAATAAAATGTTTTTAAATTCAAATTTGGTTGTTATAAAAGACCAAGAGAATAATTTCCGTTCCAGATGTTTATTCTCATGAACAAAGTTATAATTTAACAGAAATACAATATACACAATTTTATTTAATTATGTATAAAAATGTTTATAAAGAAATATTTGTATTCAAAATATTTTTATATAATTTCTTCTCTTATCTAAAATCAATTATTATTGTAATTACCATGTTAACACGAATATCCTCTTGACTGTCTCTTAAAAATGTCTATTTTTTTGTCGATTTAAAATCACACTAAACTGGGTGCGTTTTGCATATTGCTGATCAAGTTTATAGAACATGCTTCTTGATAAACGATTGTAAATATAAAACCTGTTACTATTGATTAGAAGAAATAATTCATATTTTTTTAATAAAATTTACTCACTGTATACGTAATCTCATAAGACATAACAAAGTTGTCCAGAATTCAACTTGCTGAAACTCTAAATTCAATTTACTGAATTATCACTGATTACAGTTAATATATCGAACTTAACGATCAATTTAATATAATCCAATAATTGTATTCTAATTTTAAATCATCAAAGAGAAAGCAATTTTTGAACCGAAACAGAAAATTTATAGGTGGTACTTGAGTTAGCATCAAGTAGAATTATCATCAATAAAATATGTAAAAAATCATGTAATATGGAAATTGTTGTTAAATGCTCTCCCCATCTTTGCATTATATTAATATACTTGTAATTCTTATCTTTATAAAAAAAAGGTTAATTATACTATGATTCATTTATAAATTGAAAAAAAAAATCAAAATTGTTGAAAACGTGTAATAAAATGAATAGAAAAGGGGGAAAATGTATTGACGTTGAATTCTTCAACAATCGAATTAACTCAATTATTATAAGTACTAACTAAATTATTTAAATTTTTACGTAAAAAATTACAGATAATGTTACTAGACAACTTTTTTTTTTTAAAGTTCAACAAAGTATTTTAAAACGAATTTTCTTTCACCTGACTGCATTTTTTGCTATTAACTGATTTGTATTTTTCTTTATAAGAAATGGTTAACATATTTAGGTAAATACTTATGCCTTCCATTTAATTCTCTTGAATTAACTTATTTTATACAACTCATTTATCCAGTTTGATTTTTGTAATTCTAAAAGTCAACAACTTGATCATTTCATATAATAATTCTGAAATGTATGTTTCAATAAATTATTTAACAGAATAAATTTCATATTTTACTTATTTCACAAATCCCAGAATAAGACAGTCCTAATTGTTTCCAGATATAAGCAAAACTAATAACAAAATACTTTTACTGCTATAAATATCTTTTAGTAATAATCCAATTACACATTAAACGCTTGTTTATAGCCGACGTTTCGTTAGCGCCTAGAACGTCTGTCACGCTGCGTTTTAATTTGTTTGTTTATAACAGTAATAATCCAATTACACATTAAAGGCTTGTTTATAGTCCGACGTTTCGTTAGCGCCTAGAACGTCTGTCACGCTGCGTTGCGTCGCCGAGGAGACATTTTAAAATTGTTGTAAAAGGTATTGTCCTCAGACCTCATTGTCGGGTCAGTTATCTGTAAAACTACCTCTCTCCAATAAAAGAAGATGTTTGTGCTTACAAACGTTGTCTCAGTGTCCGCTCTGTCCAGCATCTCATCACCCGTCCTTATCCGCGTCACACGCCGCTCTTAGGCTATCCGCCTGTCGGAGACCGCTTGTTTTAATTCAGCGGGCTTCGCGGGCTCGCGGGCCTCACATTAGTTAGATTCCTGAGTAGTAGGACTAACCGAATTACCACTGGTTTTTTAGGCTTAATACAAGGCTTCAAGAAGCTACTGGAGAAAATATATTCAATTTAGTTGCAAATGAAATTAATAAATGTGGCCAATCTCTAGCAAATTGCATCGGTTCTGGATTAGATGGTGGGATGCAATAATTCTGGTCCACACTAAAAGAAGTGTCGTCTTTCTGTGTGCAATATAAATGCATATGTCATTCTTTAGCTCTATGCATTCAATATGCAGTATCAAAGTTACCATCAAGTATTAGATATTTGTTGATCGAGATACCTAATTGGTTTCGCCATAGCAATTTAAGACGAGAAGCTTACAAAGAGCTGTTCAAAGTTATCAATTCTTTTACAGATTTTCATCAAGTTAAAACAGCACCACTCCCCTTTGAAAACCCTTCTTCAACTCACTGGCTTGTTCGGAGAAAGGTAATGTACAACTTATTAATTAATTGGGAAGAACTTAAAGCATATTTTATTTCTGCTGAAATAGCAGAACAAAAATTGGATACCAAATACAAATCAAGAATGCTAAAGGAAATGATCTTAGACTCTTAGACCAGAATAATTATTTCTATCTTCATTTTGCAACTCCTGTCGTGCAGGAATTCGAAAAAATAAATAGCCTTTTTCAACAACATAAGGTAGATCCTTATGAATTGCATGAAGGCTTGTTTTTGCATTACAAAACACTAAAAAGTAGACTTTATGATGCTAATAATCATAAGAAAAATATTTCTCAAGTTGATTTTTAAATCAAATTCTTGAATGAATGTAATAAATACATACAAATGAATAAAAATGATGAAAAAATTCAGCAACAAGTTCTAAATGTCAAAGAAAGGTTCTTAGCAATGTTAGAAGAAGCTTTACTTCAAGTTAAACAAAGACTTCCATTGGAAAGGAATTTATTTCAAGATCTATCAAAATTAAACCCTGGAGTAGTTTTAAACCAAGCTTGCCGACCATTGTTTTCTGAATTGCCATTTTTGAATTTAATACAAGACAATCTTAATATGATTGAAGAGCAATATAGAAAATTGCCTTTCATTGATTGGAAGGAAGAAGAACAGTTTAAGGAAAGTGGAATACCTAAAGATAGTGAACGCTTTTGGCAAAAAGTGCTGCAACATCCCCAATTTAAAGAGTTTGCAACTTTCGCCCTCACTTACCTAATAACATTCATTAGTAATGCTGCAATGAAGAGGGTGTTTTCTCTTCTAACTTATATGAAGAATAAGGCAAGGAATAGACTGCAACTGGCTCTCCTAGATGCAATTATTAGGATTAGGGCCGAACTCTTGTTCTCCAACAAGTGCTGCAAAGAATTTGTCCCTTCACCACAAATGCTTGAAAATTTTACATCTGAAAGATTGTATTCTGCTGATTCCATTTCTTCCCTAAACAATGAAGAGGAGCTCTTTGTTGAAGAAATCTTAATGTAATAAATGCATATATCATTATTTAATCCATTTTAATGTAATTTATATAAATACCGTATTGCATATAATAAAGAATTTTTGGTTTTTTTTGGCTTAATAAATTTTGTTTGGCACTTTTCTGGCTTTTTCTAGCATTATTTAGCTTAATTTGAAGATTTTAATCTGGCAACCCTGCTCAACGAGGTGTTGTATCAACTTAAGATTGGCTAAGTGACAGTGGAATTCTTGTAAAGGCCTACGATTGTTTGAAGTTTGAGTGTGGAGGTGGTAGATTTAAGTAGTGTTTAATATTTGTTCTTGTGAATAGTTGTTTAGATATTTGAGTTGGATTAAACAAGTTTTGTTGATTACTTGATTGTTGCTTTATTATAGTTCCAATAAAGCATTTGTTAACACTTTTTGTAAGTGTTTTGGGAGTCTAATAGATTTATATTTTATTATCTAACTTGTTTTGAGAAATTCTATTAGCATAAGTTTCTAACATCATTGTTCGTCTAGTTCTAACACTTAATTGGTACTTTTAGTTGTAAGTTCAGAATTCCGGTTTCCAGTTTTGTTTCGTCGGTTAGACAGTACATTGTTGTTAGATTGTTTTGAAGTTAATTATTTTTAAGTTAGAGTTTAGTTAACGACCTGAGCTCAAGCAGAGTTCTGAATTGCAAACTCGTTAGAATCGTTATGTTTAGTTTGTAATTAGTATTATTGATCTTTAAAATTCGTGACTTTGCAATTGGCGCCCGAACAGTAATCCCGTTTGCCCTTATTCAGCAAGGGAGGGAGGTGGTTTGACTACTGGTTATCAAGTGGTAGATATACGAGTAGCTCCGTTTGCAGATGCCCTCCAAGTCCCTCAGACCCAACAGTGGAGAGCGTATTCGAAGATTACCTTTGTGACCCGGAGTCAGCAAGATCCGTTGAATCATATGGTGGAGAAAATAATCGGAATAGCAGCAGAAAGGATTGGAAAAAATATGCAATCCCAAAATGCGAGCAGGAAAAAGTATTATTAGATTTTATACAAGCCAACGTCTGCGTTCCACTGTCAAATATCTCCATTACCCAGCCGTGGCTGGAGTCGCCATATAAATTTAAAACTAGACAGTGGGAAGTTTTTCAAAGTGTAATCAACGTCTTCAATCTGCTTTTGCTTAATGTTCCATTTGCAGATATACCTTTACATGTGAACGTAGACAACTGCAGATACGCACCTATTCAAGGTAACATGGTCGTATTATTACGACGAAAAAGAGACTATCCAAATTTTGGATAAATTGTTATTTTACCAGTTCGACCAGGACAAAGAAAAAGTCGAAAGATTTAAATTAGACATCATAAGAATCTTAGACAAGAAAACACCCAAACTGAATTGTCTCCAGGTTATTGGAGAACCTTGTTCTGGCAAAATTTATTTTTTGATACCATTCTCGACGCATGTATCAACAAGGATTCTGCTCCATATTTTGCTAATTATCATCTGACTAATCATTTCTTTTCCAAAAGGAGACGGCTTCATGATACTTCACGATATGCCAATGTCCCGGATTTTGCTGAGTATTATAGGCACAGGTATCCTACACGGGAGATTGATCCAGGATCCTCGTATACTAAAGCTGAACAGTCTCCGTAGACGACGATACTGCTTGAGTGATGTTCTTCAACTGCTGAAATTTCAAATATTTTGTTTTTCTTCAGTGCAGGAGATGAACGAAAATATTAAGTCCTCTTTTTTATTATATCAGCTGGATGGTCATCATCGGGAACAGTACTGCCCAAAATCGGCGTTGACTAATGGTCAACAGTTAGGATATGCTGGGGGCCTTTTGTTGTTCCCCAGCATCGGCCTTGTGGTAGAGGATGTTGTAAAGATTCTGAGTAAAAATTATTCAAAAGTTAAAGCATATACTTTTAAAATGGTTATCTGACAAAAGAAATCGCCCAATGTAGAGTTAATTGTTACCTGTGATAAGGGAAACGTCTAGTCGCAGCCAAGTTTTTGCTCCACTTACCTATTGGGATGGTTTCACTTCGATAAAATGTATGAAAGGATTTTATTAATAGAAAGACAGGTGTTGTTATTGGATTTTTTGACAACTTAAAAATCGAAAAGGATATAATTTATTGCTGGCAAGTTTGCTTATTAAATTCTAACATTCGTTTTGATTATGTAATGAAGGATACTTTAAGAAATTGACCACTGAGTGGTGCTGTCGTTCCCTGTCGTCTGCTGTGTGTGACGTGGGCTGGTATTCTGCGCACTCACTTGAGTTCAACTCAACCTCAGTTAACCGAAGTATCACTTACTTGTAGTCTCTTCCTTCGAATGAGATGCGCCAAATTGAATACGCATGCTCGTTCTCGCTAAATGTGAGTGTGACTCAAGTGTGGTAGGTAGGTCTCTTAAGTGTCACTGCATACTGTAGCATTGTATACTATGTAGTTTCGCACGAGTACGAGAAAAAATGCACGATTTCGAAGATTTTGAGCAACTTCACATGACAAGACGCATAACGGACCGGGAGAACCATCTAGAAGCCTTGGACAAGTTGAATTTTATCGACAATACAAACTTTCTAAAGCAACTGTACGGTATGTTTACCAGCAGATTTCATTAGATTTACAAAACGATTATGAAAACTTTCAATATATTCCATCAATGACTAAACTGTTGGTAGCCCTTCGTTACTTTGGAACTGGTTCTTTTCAAATTGTTGTAGGAGATACTTTGACAATATCAAAGCCTGTATACAGCAGGATCGTAAAAAATGTGTCATGTGCAATTGCAAGGCTTAAGCCCCAACATATCCGATATACTATATTTCAGGAAGCTCCTACAGTTTACCGCAAATTTCGGGAGGTTGCGGGCTTCCCAGGTGTCATTGGTTTGATAGATGGCAACCATGTTAAAATATCTCCTGGAGATAAACATGCTGAGCTTTTCTGGCACAGAAAGGGAACACACAGCATCAATGTTCAAATAGTCTGTGAATGTGTCTTCAAATTTATATAGTAGCAAGGTGGTGTGGGTCTGCACATGATAATTTGCTTTCTTGAAAAATGCGACTATGTGCTCAACTGGAAGAAAGACAAGTAATAGGGTTGCTTCTTTGTGATGCAGGCTACCCTTGTCTCCTTTTCCTCATAACACCATTTCAAAATCCAGTAACCGAGGCAGAACAAAATTACAACCTTTCCCATGCTAGAACTAGAAATGGTGAAGAGAGGTTAATAGGAGCATTGAAGAAAAAATTTGCTTGTATTGGTTGGATCCTGCGAACAAAATTAAGCACATCTCTTGCAACAATTATTGCAACTGCTGTACTATTCAATATTTCTCGGGACAGAAATGAGCAGGATGAAGATTGTGATGGCTTGCCAGCTGACCCACATGACGAAAGTGATGAACCAGTGCACAACCAATCATTTTCTTTGGGACAAGCTAAAAAACAGGCAATTCTTCAACATTTTATCAAATGTTAATACACTATATATTGAACTTGAAAGTTTATTGCTTTTATAGTCCGACCACCGAGAGAAGAGACTTGGCCACGCCTCCCCGAAGGGAGAGTCCATTTTGATTTTTGTACCTGTATGCTTTATTTCATATTTAATACCTGGGGTCGCGAAAAATCTCGTAATAAAAAATGGGGTCACGAAAAATCTCATAATGAAAAATGGGGTCGTGAATTAGGGTCGCGAAAAATCTCGTAATGAAAAATGGGGTCGTGAAGGAAAAAAGTTTGACACGCCTGGGGTTGCGAAAAATCTCATAATGAAAAATGGGGTCGTGAATGAAAATATTTAATACTTGGGGTCGTGAAAAATCTCGTAATGAAAAATGGGGTCATGAATGAAAAAGGGTTGCGAAAAATCTCGTAATGAAAAATGGGGTCGTGAATGAAAAATGTTTGAGAAATGTTGGTATAGACAATAAATCGGCGAGTGCGTATTTCGTTCGCCATGAAAAGTTTAGAAAATTTGTATTTTATAGAGATATCTTATGAAATCTGTATCTGGATTATTCCACATTAATAAAGCTGTTTTTAATATCAGTACAATATTAATTGGATCCCTAGCAACTGATTTTACACTTTATTTCCTTACATTCTTTTATTTTTTGTTTTAAAAAACTATACTGAATCTTATTTATGCTGTTGCTTGTTCTTTAAATTTCTAGCTAATTAAAACATTTTTTATGCATCTCAACAGAGAAATAATGTATATAATCAAAATAATTTAAAATAAACTTTTATTCTTACCAATATATTATCAAATTTTATAAAAGTTTAATTTATGTATAAAAAATATATTATACCATAATTATTATTCAATGATTTATTTAAAATTTTAATTAATAATAAAATTAAATATTACATGCTATATTGTATGTATAGCCTATCTACAACGCAGAAAAATACAACTACTGTATATGATTTACCTATGTAAATTACATCAGTCTAATTATTTTGAAATATTGTTACTATTAATAATTAACTATTCTAATTATTGTGAAACCATTTTAATCAAACTACAGTATACTGTTCTACATTAAATTATATTTTTTTAAATATTCGTTTCAAAATATTTTACATAAAGTAGAATTTAAAGTACAGAATTGTAGAGCAGATGCAGAATTTTTGAGTCTATGTTCATAAAAACTTTTTCATTAATTTGATGTAAGAAATCCATGGTTTGATTTTGTCCCAACCTTAATATCTTGTCTGTAAATCAAATATTTTAAGTCAAATGACTACTATACTCCATTCACGATAAAGAACAAAGCCGACGTACTCCATTCAGAGATGTGTGTGCTTCCACCGACAAAATAATCCGGCGTGATTTTCGCACTAATCATGCCTACCTGTACTTCTTTATTATACATAATACTCTTTAAATATAAAAATAACCACTTAAATTATTTTCTATGGATTATTCTTTACATAAATTAAATTTTGTTGAAACAAATGTCTAAGCATCAGTACTGGTAAAGGGGGAAGACCATTATCAGATGATTGCTTTAAGTAGCTCAAAAAGTGGTCTCATTTTCTTCTGAAACTCTTTTTGAAATTATTTTTTATATAGAGCTAATAAGTTTTCCAAAAACTCTGTTTTAATTTTTAAACTCTGCTCCATGTTAGGATAGATTAAGGAAAAAATTCTGTGAGATTATTTGTCATAAGTCCTTATTTAGATTAAAAGGAGTCATTTTAATCTTTTTCTTTGCCCTCATCCTTTTCCTCACTGGATCTGATTTAGTTCTTTCAATTCTTCTTCAGTGAACTTCTCATTGTGTGATTACATCAGTTGCTCCACATCATTATGTCTGCCATCCTTCACCACTCAGACATTTTGCAGAATCCACTATTTCCTTGGCTTCTGGAAGTTTGTTGGGTAAATTAATTTCATACACACCATCCACAGCTTAGACCAACAGGCATACAGATATCTGCTTTACTTCATCAAGGGAATATTTAATGATGGTGATGCAGTCAGTTATGTTGAAATATTTCCAATAATCTGCAATTGTCAGACTTTGATCATTTTTAATAGCTTCCAGTATTCTATTAAATGTGCAATGTATATAATATCACTTGAATGTTTCTATAATTCCTTCGTCCATTGATTGTATGAGTGAAGTAGTTTTGGAGGCAGAAACACAAACATCAACATTTGAGTGAGCAAGCAAAATGCCTCTGGGTGTCCTGGAATATTATAAAATAATCAGCAGCATCCTGAAGACCAAGTTTTTCCTGGATAGATACTGCTCAACATCAAGAACAAAGCAATTATTCAGAGTCCATTGTGAATGCAGACATTCACATACCAAAATACTGGCACATATTATTTGTTTTTACCTTTCAAGGCACATGAGTTCAGTGAGTGATATACTAGTATTTGTTTCATCATAAGTCACAATGCTGCATTAGCACACAAGAGCAGGGTGACATGAAACTTTTGTGGCTGAAAGATTCATGTCACTTGGTGCAGAACATTCAAGCCCTACTAGGCATGAGCTTCCAATAGAGACAAGTTTCATCTGCATTGAAAACCTGTTCAGACAAGTATCCTTTATCTTCAATTATTTTTGTAATTATTCTGGATAGGTCTTTGTAGCCTTATGGTAATCTGAGACTGTTTCTCCAATTATATGTTATAACGATTGAGAAGCATGCAAATCTTAGCTTTAAATATAGACTAGCCAGAACTCTCAGAGCATAATTACTTCAAGGATTATCTTTTCCATCCTTTCCGTAATGGGATCATAGGGAATAGAGGCAAGTTTAGCACTAGTAGCAGTTCTACTAGTAATACTATCTTTAATTGCTTCTTCACTTTAAGGGTCCTTATAGTCATTCAACTCAGTAACATTCATTAGCCTGGCCACCAATGCAGCATTCTTGCCATGCCCTAACTGTTATCATACAGTTTTTTCTCCAGCAATAATGTGATACTAATCCTTTTAGCTAGTTTATCATCACCAACTATGTTTTCCAAATGTTTGGAGCACATGATGAAAAAGAATAATCTATAAAAAACAAAATTAATGCTAAATTATATTTAAGGAAAAGCACATGAAAACACAAACGAACATGAAAACATTATACATACTCAGAGCACAGAAATGTGGGACTGATTCCACTTCTAATCCTCCTGATTGAAATGTACTATATGTGTAGAAACTGCAAGTCTATTCTTCTCCTAGAAATCATAATCTAAGCAACTTAAAAAATACAAATCTCATTCAAATCTAAAGTCAAAACTAACTTTGATCCTTTCTTTTCTACCCTCTCAGTGCAAAAGTTCTCACCATTCTCTAAAATGCAAAATGAAATATTTATAAAATTGCTAATTTGCAGTGAAAAATAATAATAATGATAAATAGAAAATAAATTTTTACAAAAGCACTTAGTGGCTGCTATCAAAAAACCACATATACTTAAATTTCAGATATGCAGTTGAAGATGGATTACTGTATTCATTACTCCATAAGTACAGATAGGCCTCGATTAGCGCGACTTCGAATAGCGCGAATTCGATTAGCGCGATAGGTACGTCGGCTTTGTTCTTTATCCTGAACAGACTATAGTGGAATAAATACTTGGGTTATATATACAGGTAGTCCTCAATTTAAAATCATTCAACTTACAATATTCCAAACTTGGCTATTCTCATAGCATATTGACTAGAAATGCTTTTCTTATTAAAAATATAGTAAAGCAATCGCTTACCATCTTGGAAATCAGAGTTCAATTCTGATTTATTTTATAATCTTGAGGGCCCCAGGATCAAATCTGCCATGATTATATCATCTTGAAGGGTTCAGCATTCCATTGTCTATTTTTACTACTAAAATTATTACCATTACAACTATTTTCAAACTGTTCGGTTTTTTATTAATTGGATTTTAAACTTCAAATTGGGCAATTGCTGTTTTATTGAGTGCTTTTCTCAAATATAATTCCCAGATTAATAATATTAAAACAAAAATTATAATGGGTTGAATTTCGGCCAAAATAATTCCTGTAATAAGAATTGTACAGTGGTTATGGACTTGGCTTAGAATTGTTGGGCCACTTGATATATTCACCCTTCAATTTGCATTACATAATAATTAGCAATGTAATAATTCCAATGGGGATGTATCAGATAAAGTGCACAGTAAATATACAGTGCAATTCAAAAAATACTGTATTTATTTTTTATTATGAAGCAATAAATTTAAGTCATGTATAATTTTTTACAAAAAACTCTCAAAATAATACTGTATTTATTTTTTTATTATGAAGCAATAAATTTAAGTCATGTATAATTTTTTACAAAAAACTCTCAAAAGATTTTTTTTGTAACAAATTATGCATATGACATGACTAAGTTCATAAATACTCAATATGTACTATATATCAATCTAATAGATGCTTGTTTCTATAATTTCTCCAACATGTATTTTTTATTATTTCTGTAGTAATTATTATTTATTGCATTAATTTTTCAATATCATGTAGCAAAGTAGCATAATGATAACATCCTTCACACATTCTTACAGAAAAAATTACAACATTAATATTTAGAGATATGGAAGGCCAAGTATAATAAAACAGATTGCAGATCTTACATTTTATTTCTATCTGAATATAAAGACAGCACATGAAGGATATAGTTCAAATACTATTCTTGCCTTATGTTCATAAATTAAGGCAATAATCTATAGTTGTCTATAGCAAGTGTAAACAGGAATATTTTACAGATATGATGAGAAACAAACTTAAATTGATATATGCTGTATCATACAAGACTGATACATTGTCTTTGCACACAAACAAAAGTTTCATTGCTTCTTAGATAAAATCTCAAATTTTAATTTCCTAGTCTGTATATTTAGTTTTTACCCTAGAAAAATCATCATGTGATGTCAATCTTTAAACCAATAACGACAAGGACAGAAATACTATATTATATATAGGAAATATTGCTTTTTTTCCTATTTTAACAGAAGTCTGAACAAAATAGAATGGCTGATCAATTAGTATACACAATAGAATTAGTGAAAATTCAGGGCCATCATAGATACTCATTTAGAAAAAAATTTTAATTTGCCTAGAAATAAAAACATTTTTAATAATCATAGACACATACCTGGAAAATCAAAAATCCATTAGTCTTCATTTTAACTTATAATACAGCTACAGAATCTGTACTATAAATTAAAATGAAAATTAAGATTTTTTCATGTGTGATATTTTCAGACAATCAGTTGTTCTATTCTGGTCATATAATTTTTAAATGTTTATAATGTAATTAAAATAATTATTTTTAAAAATCTATTAACCAATTGATTTACCTTTATTCATATGTTTATTTTCATTTAATATTAATTTAACTGATAAGAAAAGCTCTTTGTTAACTTTTTTTTTTATTCGTATGTTTATTTTCATTTAATATTAATTTAACTGATAAGAAAAGCTCTTTGTTAACTTTTTCATTTTTAAGACATTTATGAACATTGTAAATAACCTTTTTTTCTTAGCAATGAATTGATTTTCCATGCTCTAAACTTGAATTATCAAAAGCAAATCAAACCAAGAAAATGATACTTACTGTAACCTTCCCAATACTGACATTATTATTCAATAAGTACTTGCTTCTCACTGATTTAAAATGAAGAGAAAACTCTAAATATACAGAATATAGTTATTTCATAACATATATGTGAAAGTATTTATTTATTTCCTTAACCAGGTATTTTAGATGTTAACTTCATAAAAAATTGCTTTCTTAATTTTTTTTTATTTTAGTAGTATCATACTACAGGTACATTTATGAACATTATTAGGATTTTAAAAACTGTTCGTTAAGTGAAAATTTGTAAACTGGAAACTCATTTCCTTTAATTCCAACGTAAAAATTTTTAATTGGTTTTTGGATACTAAAAAATCTCTGCAATTTTACATCTATTGATTGTTAAACATTTCAAAAGCATTAATATAATTATAGATTCTGCAATACAATGTTTTTTTGCCATTGGATTTTTAATTTGAGAGCTACAAAATTCAAAATGATTTTACTTATTAGTTAAAAATTATAAAATTTTCAGCAAATATTTTCTTCAATGAATAAATTTAATTATGTAATTCTCAAAAATCTTCTCTGCTAAATTATTAGCAAAAATGAATTCAATTTTCTGAAAGTTAGTATTGATTTTTTTAATGGTAACTATTTTAATAAAACTAAAATACACAATTATTGGTTATATTTAGCATATTCCATTAAAAACAAAATATTGTCATAGTTCAAATTTATATATAGATTAAAAAATATATCAGAGATTTAACCCATAAGTGGTCATGTATTTATCTGCTGATCTATAGTCCCACACAAATAATTAATAATGAAATTTATTTAAAATTTGTTAATTTTTATTAATAAAAATCTTCCAAATTTGTATAAAACTATTTTCCATCAAGTGTCTTCTAACAAAAACAAAATTATTGCACACTAGATTATTGATTTTTAATGAATTTTTGTGTAATCTGATTTTCCATATCACAACTATGTAACCAATAACAGTACAAGTATCTCTCATATTACATGGTGGATAGGTTCCTAAAAAACACAGTGTTTTGTGAAACAGTGTTGTGAGAGACCTGGAGTCAATACAAAAAAGAGAGTTATGCTCCAAAACCAATTAAAAACAAAACTTTAATTCCATATAAGAAAGAATTTAATTTTTATTAAGAATATTATGAAACAAAGAAAGAAAAAAATATACACAAGACACAAAAAATATATGTAAAAAAAGAAAGAAAAAAGAATACAGCCTGTGTAACATTCATTTAATAATTATATATTCCTTACCACTGTGCAAGACATTAAAAAAATATACGTAAAAAAATAAAGAAAAAAGAATACAGCCTGTGTAACATTCATTTAATAATTATATATTCCTTACCACTGTTTCGTTAAAATGAGAACGTTTTTTTAAACAAAATAAACTTCATTTTCTAAACTTTTCCCTGCATTTAAAGTTTGTGTATCATCTGCTCTTTTTTACAAAATCTATAATCTAACTCATTAGAAAACAATTATTCCTTAACATATACCCTAAAAAATTATGAATAAAAATTTATTTTTTTTATCCAAGAACTGAATATTTGTAACACAAAATACTCAATTGTGTTTCAAATCAAAATTGAAAATAGACTGCATATCATCTCTCTAACAGCAAACTAGCAAAATTGTATTTATGACTAACTAGAAATTCCCCGCTCATATAAATGAGCGGAAATATACTATTGTGATCAATTTATTATATTTATTCTTATTTATTACATTCAGATTACAGTCATATTCGTACACATGATCATTAAATGGCGGCCCTTATTAAGTTATAGCGCCACCTGCGGTTTTTGTCTTTTTAGAGAAACTATAATTTTAAATTAATTTTTATTCCTTAATTTTTAAATTATTGATAACGACAAAAAATTTGGCTTTCGCGTAAATTCGAGGATTATATTTTTCTAACGATACCCTATTTATAGGAATTGGTACAGTGGTTCGACTGCAAAACGGATATCCAGCTAACCACGTTTCACGATTAATATATAATAGAAATTTCCCGCTTATATAAATGAGCGGAAATATACTATTGTGATCTAATCTTATAATACTTTTTATACGGATATCCAGCTAACCAAGTTTCACTATTAATATATAATAGAAATTTCCCGCTCATATAAATGAGCGGAAATATACTATTGTGATCTAATCTTATAATCGCTCATATAAATGAGCGGAAATATACTATTGTGATCTAATCTTATAATACTTTAATATAAATGAGCGGAAATATACTGTTGTGAATTAATCTTATAATACTTTATACAGCAGCATATTGTATAATAATAGCTTATCTTGCAAATTTATTTACTATATATTTTATAAACATTAGTTCAAATGTGTAGTAATTGCACGGGGCCTATGGAGGCTGAACCCCACGGGCGCCGTGCCCCCGATGACCCCACTCCACGGGTTGGTCCGCGGGGCCCCACCCCAGGCCCGTGGGAATACGAAACCCCCACGGGCCGTTTAATTAATTTGTTTTTTATATAATTTCTCAAAAATCTGTGAATGATGAGAAGAATTAACTTTTGCCGGTATCATTCCTATACTTCTATGATAACTATTATTATAACTTTTTACAATTTTATTTAATTTATCTATATATTTATACTTTTTACG
>AYEL01087879.1:0-15577 GCA_000484575.1 Olivierus martensii
CTGATTTCGAAAAACCGTTAGATATTTCCCGCCAGAATCTAGGTCGCCTACTTCCGCATCAATCGTCAAGTGTGGTATAGGTCGCTTTGTTTCACTAATAAGTTAAAATTTACAAATGTTCGTTAACCGATCACCCACTGTATAAACACAAATGCTGGATAAACATTAAGCATATAATATGCTAAAGCATAATAAGATATTTAAATTCAAGTTAAAAAAACATCTACAGCCCTAATTAGCATACTAAGCAAACATTCATTTTTGGAACTTGCTATAAATTATTTACTACATACATCCAAGCAAAAGAGATGTTCTCTGATTGTCTATTGTTTATCAAGTTCCCTTGCCTTTCTCTTTGTAAAATCTCTAATGATTCTATCATATATCTTTCCCTATTATTTTGGAATACTTTAATTTTTTTGCTTCATTCCACTTAACACAAATATTGTCTTCATAAAATCTTGATAGTGCCATGCTCATATTTCGCTGCATAATATTTCTTTCATGTGCTTTCAGAACATCTTTCAGGCACTACTTTTTTTCTCCTAAGTACACTTTTTTTCCTCAATTATCTATGAGCACTTGTTAGATTCTTGCTTTTTGGGTTTCTTCTATTTTCTTTCTCATTTCTTAATATATTAAAAACTGTTGGATTTTTCTCAAAAAATTTTCTTTTGCCATTTCTTAATTATATTTTTTATTGTTTTGTATCTTGACATATGGTATGGGATTTTAATGAATTAATCTTCATTTCTCAGCATTTGTCTTTCTGCAGGAGTATCATGTACTAGGGTTGTATTACTACTTTGTTTCTCCATATCCCTATTTACTTTATCATGTATAGCATGCATGATTTTTCAGCTAACCTATGTTTTCTAATTAATTTATAAATAGTCTTTATTTCCATTTTTTCAAATTTCAAAATATCTATGCAATAAATTTCTATTAAATTATCATTAATTAAAAGTTAATAACCAATTGATCAATACAAAATCTCAACTGATATTACTCATACATATTCTTCATCTTTTGATTGAAAAATATTAATAAAATTAATTTTTCATAAAAAATTATATGCTGATATTATAATTAACATACAGAGAGCATAATTTGCATTGAACATGAATTCATAGAAATAAATAAAATTATGATATTAAAAAGATTAACTGATATTACTCATACATATTCTTCATCTTTTGATTGAAAAGTATTAATAAAGTTAATTTTTCATAAAATATTATATGCTGATATTATAATTAACATACAGAAAGCATAATTTGCATTGAACATGAATTCATAGAAATAAATAAAATTATGATATTAAAAAGAATTGTTTCCTTCATAAAATAATAGGATGAATAGTAAGTACAGGTACTCCTCACTTAACGACAAAGTTCTGTTCCTACGACTTGTTTGGTATGCAAGTAACTTGTTCATATATATTTAGAACAAGTTACTCGCTTAAATTCTCATGGTTCTAAAGACATTTATATCTTAATTACGCACAAAGTATTTTTCTTCATCATATTTTTGAAACTATGAGTGCATGAATTTTATGCAATAAAAGCTGTAAGCGACGTATATGGAAGAAAACCAAATTTTCTGCTATTTTTGAAACTATTAGTGCAGGGAATTTTATGCAATAAAAGCTGTAAGCGACGTATATGGAAGAAAACCAAATTTTCTGCTTAAAAAAAGGTATAAGCTTGGATGTAAGTTTGAGCAGTCATTAAACAGGTAAGTTGTTAAGTGAGGAGTACCTGTACAAAAAATTATATTTTCTGTACTAGATTTTCAACTAAATTTTTTTTTTTAACTTTTCTATATAATTCAACTTAAAACTTGCAATTAACAATAAAAACAGATTTTCAACTAATTAATTTTTTTTTTTAACTTTTCTATATAATTCAACTTAAAACTTGCAATTAACAATAAAAATATATTGTGCAGTTTGAGATAATGATAATAAATATATGTTTATAATTTTTTGAAATAATTTGTTTGATTAGAATGTATCTAGGCATAAAATCTCTCTCTGAATTCTGAGAATGAAGTTTTTATTTATGTTGTAACTGGATTAAAAGATTGTTAACAATCATCATTAATCTATTGTAATCAAAATAATCCTAGATTTGATCAGAATCACTTTTCATTATTGTATTTACTGTTTTTATATTTTATAATGTTTATTGAAATAACTAAATTGAATTAGAATAAATCTACAAAAACTGCTGCAATATTTTTATTAAATGTTTTTTAATTAAATTATTGAATTTTTTATACAAGTGGAGATTTAGTCCTTATTTAAATTTGTGTATATCGCATAAGAATTTATATAGTTCAATATTATATAAATTCTTATGCGATATACACAAATTTAAATAAGGATTAGGCTAAATCTCCACTTGTAAAAAAAAAATTCAATAATTTAATTAAAAAACACTTAATAAAAATATTGCAGCAGTTTTTGTAAAATTAATTAAATTAGGCTTAGGCTTATAACAAACTGTCATAATTATTATAAACTTATTATAGGCCCTATAACTATTTTTATTGCATAAGAGGTACTTAATAGTCTGAATCTTAATTAAATTTTATCAGTTTAATTTTTAAATTTCATATCTTTCGATTATTATTATATACTGTATATTATAGTATTATTTCGGTGGTATACCATTTTGGTTCACATAGGATATGGGAATACGATGTGAATTTGAAACATATCGTATTTGTTTTAAAATAATGTTACACGAAAAATTCAATGGCTGATGAATAATTATAAAAAGTTTCAACTTGCCCATATCTGCCAGATGTATTCGCCATAATTCCGATGTATCCAAACAATCTAGGGTCCCAATCTAGAGAGACCTCATATACAGTTCATATGAAATCAAAACGATTACGATCACTTCTAAAAAGTTTTTTTTTTGCTTTTTCTGTAGATACTGTAGGTACGTATGAATATATATGAATATTCTTTTTCTTAATGTAGAAATTTCTTTCAAAATGTAACAGAACTTGAGCACAGCGACTAATTAATTGTAAACTGTAGTAACTCCGTAAACATAAAGCACTTCCAGCAATCTATCCAATAGAATTTTCTTTGGATCACGTGCTTAAATTATACAGCGATAATCGTTGGCAGCATCAATAATAAAGTATATATAGTACTAAACTGTGCGGTAATTCCATGGTATTTTATTATTAATATTAATATTGTATATGCCGTGTAATTAATTTACTCTAGAGCAGAAAATTTTCAGAAAAATAGTCTTATTTTTTCAGCTTTCTACTCTGGAGGACCTGCGTTCGAGTCTCGGCTCCACCCCTTGAAAATATTTATCATGGGGTCCGGGCCCGGCCCGTTGATCCCCGTCCTCCACAATCCGGCTGACCCCCTCCGCAGGGGTGTGCAGCCTGTGAAGGGCTTGTTTCGCCCCGCCACTTAGTACTCTTACTGAGTGGAAAGTGGCGCCATCTGTTGACAAAAAAAACCTAACCTAAACCCTTGCCGGCCGGATTGGCCGCGTGGAAACGCTTCGGCTTTCCACTCTGGAGGACCCGGGTTCGAATCCCGGGTCCCACCCATTGAAAATATTTATCATGAGGTCCGGGTCCGGTCGTCGATCTCCGTCCTCCACAATCCGGCTGACCCCTCCGCAGGGGTGGGAAACCTGTCGAAGGGCTTGTTTCGCCCCGCCACTTAGTACTCTTACTGAGTGCCTGGTGAAATCTAAATCCATATAAAAGTCATAGGAATAGGTCCTTGTTTCGCCTCGCCTCTTACTGAGTAGTGCTTGTTTCGCCCCGCCACTTAGTATACTCCCTGAATGGAAAGTGGCGTCACCACATAGTATTCTACCAGAAAGGAATGTGGCGTCATTTGTTGACAAAAAAAATCAACCGTTATCAATCCGCCACTTAGTACTCTTACTGAGTGGAAAGTGGCGTCATCTATCGACAAACCACATAGTATTCTATCTGAATGGAGATGGAGTGTGGCGTTATCTGTTGACAAAAAACCCCTCTGGCGACCGATGGCCGAGTGGTAACGCTGTCGGCGTGCCACGCAGGAGGATCAGGGTTTGCGTCCCGGATTTTTTCGGGGTACTGGGCTTGGCCCGGTGATCCCCATCCTTCACGATCCGGCCCACCTCCACGGGTGTGAGTTCAGCCCGTAGTTGTAAATGGCCTCATCCCCTTAGTAATCTCCCTGATTGGAAAGGGGGCGTAAAATATGAAAAAACCTAAACCTAGAATTTGGTTAATTGGTCATCAAAACAATGGAGCAATGGCACATGATATCTAAACATCAAAATCCTGATGGTTGGCTAAAGTGAGAGTAAAAATATTTAAAAAATTGCGATTGATAAGCATATTAAAATGTTATTTTTGGTTTCTAATAAATAGTTATTTATCGGAATTTAATTACTGTTTGAATTTATACGGATATTAGGCCAAATAATAAAGATGAATGATTCCTATAAAAAATCTTGATTTTAATTGAAGGATATAATCATTAAAACATGGCAAAGAAATTTAACATTTATAATGTATATATATATATATTTTTTGACATCCGGCCGCCGTTCTGCAAACCAGTAAAATGGCAAATCAAATCAATAGTGGCAAATGTCAATTTAATTAAATGGTGCAAATCAATGGCACGTTTTCCAATTTTGACAAACATGCCATTGATCATTGAATGATAGGTTGGGTTCTTGATTGTCGCAATAATATAACTGAATTTCATTGAAATCGGGAAATATTTACGCGAAATATTTGAAATATGCAAAAATCTTTGTCTTTGTTACATCAATAATACAGGACTATACAGAACCGATATTGATCATTTTCAATAGGTTTGATTCTCCAGTGGGTCTCAGTAGTCGGCTGGAGTGGTCGCGTGGAAACGCTTCGGTTTTCCACTCTGGAGGACCCGGGTTCGAGTGTCAGGTCCCACACCTTGAAAATATTTATCATGGGGTCCGGGCCCGGCCCGTAGATTCCAGTCCTCCACAATCCGGCTGAACCCTCCGCAGGGGTGGGTAGCCTGTGGAAGGGCTTGTTTCGCCTCGTCACTTTATATTCTCCCTGAATGGAAAATGGCGTCATTTGTTAACAAAAAAAATGGGTCCCAGTAACATATATGAATTTTATCCAAATAGGATAAAATTCGCAGCATATTCATGATATTTGCGGTCATTACCGTATTTCCGAATAGACAATGGATAATGAGACAAATCTACTTTACAGCATATACCCTTTCATTCTATATTGGAATAGAAAAAGTCAAAACATAAACATTAAAATAATTTTATGTAAAATGAAGTACAAGAGGTCCAGTGGCGGAACTTAAAATTTTTTGGCCTCCCGCAAATTATTATTCGGGTCCCTACCAAAAAAAATTTTTATCTAGATATTTTTATTAGAAAATAAAAAAATGCATCATTAAAACACACTTGAAAATTATCAAAAAAAAAAAAAATATATATATTTAAAATTCTTCCTCCTGGATTTTAAATTTGCAAAATTCCTAATCACTTTTATTTCCATATTTTTGGCTACTGTTCTGATTCAATGAATATTTCACTCTTTTCATAGTGCATTTAATTTTTATTGTATTATGTTGTTAATTAAAAAAAAGGATAAAGAGTCAGAGAGGATTTGGGTCCCCTATAATTCTGGGCTCCCGCATTGCGGGAATGCGGAATCCAGCACATTGTAGTTCCGCCACTGAGGAGGTCCTCGACTTTCATACTTAATTGGTTCCTGAAATGTATACGAAAGTAGAACAATGTAAAAACAACATGGAAAAGTGTTTTTAAACTGTATTTATTTTACAAACGAAAGTAGAACAATGTAAAAACAACATGGAAAAGTGTTTTCAAACTGTATTTATTTTATAACACACGACGTAACAGCATATGTCCTAATTCAAGACTGAACTTGTGACTCCGGAAACTAATAACGGAGAAGAGGGAAGAGTGGCTAAAAGTACGCGCGGTTTTGGGATACATATCAATAAAAATTTAATTTTTAAATATGTACGGAATAACGAATTGTACGAAAGTCGAGGATCGCATCTAAACAGCATGATGTAATGAAGTAAAATACTGCATGGATAATGAAATACCGCGGTATACTACTTCATTGTCCATGCAATATTATCTGAATGTCAAGTAAAATGTCAAAATTCAAATTAATAACAAACACGAACGTAACGGCAACATTCAAGATAGCAAAATGATTCCATATTTATGTAACCAATGACATATACTAGGGCCGGCCCTAGGCGGTAGGCAAGATAGGCGACTGCCTATGGCGGCAAAACTGCCTGAATTAGAGCGGGAAAAATATAAACCCACAAAAATATATTTTGATTTCTTGAATCTAGAAAGTAAATGAGTAGTAAAATAAAATACAACGGGAATAGTCAGGCTTCTGGGCATGCCTATATTTTGAAATGCACCGCAGACCGGATTTAACCAATACCACCTCTACTCAAAGCCTGATCGCGATGAGGTATATTTTCTGTGACGTCATCATTCGAAGGCCATTCTATTAGAAGATTCTATTTAGAATTTCTTCTAATAGAAGAAATAGAAGTTATAAGTTGTGTATTAAAATTACAAAATAATTTTAGTTCTAAATGTCGTATAAGTGCTACGTTCCTTTCTGTCATGGGAATTATCGAAATGGCCCAAATGTTAGCACATATTCTTTTCTAAAACACAGAGTTACATAAAAAATAGATTTCAGTTATCCAAAAACGTTATTTTATTCCAACACGAAATACTAAGGTAAAAAATTTATATTGAATAAATTAGTATACTATGATTTTTTCCTAGTGCATTTTACAGTTTTTACAGTTTTTTAATTTTTGTATATGAAGGTATGTGAACTGCATTTCTCATCATCTGACTTTGACTGAATCACCAGGCTATGATGAAAAAACAGGACAATTGATGAGTGCACCATTAAAAAACAAGAAGTTGAGAAAAGGTGCAATTCCTTCAAATTTCCAATTTCTTTGACCAGCAGGAGAAGAATGTTATTCACACATCACCAAACAATAACAAAATTTTACCAGAAAATAATTTTCTACAAGTGTCATGGTGGAGAGCATTCAAATAAATGAACAATATATTAACTGGTTAAATCAAAAAGATAATGATCAGTCCTTCCAGTATCCTGATTTTGGTAATATACATAGTTGTTTGGAATGAAAATGTTCTCACTGCTTCATTTGAGGCTTTGAAAAAACTGCATTACATTGAAAATAATTCATTGATAAAGCATGGATATGGTTTGAAGTTTGAAGGCATTATCTCCTTCAGTAATGGAAAGACAAAATGTTAAGCTTGCTTTACAAATATTTAATAGGTTTGTGTCATATGGATTGCATTCATTGGGTGCTGAAAATAATATTTCAAATTTTGAAAGCATAACCAGAATAATTGATTACATTATCACTTGGTGGGAAATTATGAATGTTAAGACTTCTTTGAAGAGCATTAGGAAAAAATAAATAAATATATGGAAACACTTACAAATTCATCCACAGATGTTAAAAATGTCTTTCTTAATAAATTCATAGATTAGCTTGATACATGGGAGAAAATTGACTGCAAAAAAGGCAAATTAACAAAAGAAACTCACCAGGCTCCAAAGCTAACTACTTACTGTTTGCTTGAATTATGTAATTATTGCATAAGAGAGTTGGAATTACAATACATATTACCAGGCAAGATTTACACTGATTCAATTGAAGAGCGATTTGGGAAGTATAGGCAGATTGCAGGAGGGCAATATCACATTTCTATTCGACAATTATTCAAGACAGAAATCAAATTGCACATCCAAAGTAATATAAAGTGTGAATTACCATTTAAGAAATAAGTAATATGCATTAATGTAGTGGATGATGATGATGATGATGAGTGGAATGAAAATATTAATTTATCAAATACTAGAATAAATATTAACTAATATTAACTAATACTAATTAATATTACTAATACTAAAATATTAGAAAATCAAGAGGTTATCCTGAATATTGTAGTTGATGATGCAGATTTTCAATTAATTCAAAAGCATTTTAATGTGCTTACATATTTGGGAGGTTATTGTGCATATTCCATTTTGAAAAAACTAAAATGTATTTTTTGCAAACAAATTTTAACTACTGATGAAAAAAATTCAATGTAGGAATGAAATGATTCACACATCTGATAGGTGTGGACTCACTTACCCAAAAGAAATTGTTGTAAATGCTGTGATATATCCATATGTAATCTTAAACAAATTTGTATCATTTCACGAAAGTTGGTTTTTGAGCTTTGAAAATCAAAGAAAATTTTTGACAAATTATACATTTGATAAAAAACTGTTTGAGGATAGTTTTGTTTTTAATGATTCTTATTGTGAACAATGTCATGATACTGAAAATACAATGAGGATGATTTTATGGACTGCATGTAATATATTTCTGAAAAAATTTTGTTTAATGAAGAATGATACAAATTGTTCTAAAAAGAAAAGGAAACTTGAAATTCTTGAATATGCTAAATAAAAAATTCTTTAATTTGTTTATTTAATTATATTGCATTTTGACCAATGAAATTTTCATGTTAAAATTTTGTAAATTGATTTTAAGATGATGATATATTAATATATTCTAATTACGATAATGAGTTTATACATACTATATATATGTATTTTTCAGTTTCATATAGGCCTACTTTATCCAAAGAAATGAATATTATTGATATATAAAAGAAAATCATAAAAACGACAAAATAAAAATGAAAAATTCTGTATTTTCGATATTATTTTATCAATTAAATTAAATTAACTTCCATGCAAACTATATCTACAAATGGCTTACTGCTGATGATGTCATAAACTCTGCGATCAGGCTTTGAGTACAGGTGGTATTGATTTAACAAGCTTATTCAAATGTAACAGAAATAGACAAAAATATAAAACAGAATTTTTTCTTTACTATAGATCGGGCAATCAAATCATTGGAGCTGAGATTCAACCTACTGAATAATCATAACGACTCTTTTGAATTTTTATATGATGTTCACAAACTAAAAGATATCGGTAAAAATGAATTACTGGCACATTGTAAAGATCTCGAAAACATCTTGATAGATGGTGATTCCTCCAATCTTAACGCTTTAGAACTGGCTGACGAAATAGGCCTTGTTTCTTCACTTTTAACAAAGAAAAAAGATCCAGTCAACGTTCTTAAATTCATTACTTCCCTTAAAATTGGGCCAAATTTGAACATTGCTTTAAGAATTTTGCTAACACTGTCCATAACTGTTGCTACCGGCGAAAGAACCTTTTCTAAATTAAAAATAATAAAAATTGTTTAAAAACCATGTCTACTCAAAATCATCCTAATGGGTTAGCAATGTTGGCCATTGGACATGAATTGAATTTTCTGTAAATCTGTATTAGTATTATTGTCTTAATTCAATTATGTCATTTTTCTGGTTAACATGATTCTTTTATAATTCTGTTTTTTTTTTTTTTAATTTTAAAGTTTTTTTGAAGCTTAGAGCTGCATTTTTTTGGGTTTGTCTACGGCGGCAAAAACACTAGGGCCAGCCCTGCATATATCCATATCTGTCTTTTTCAATTTTTATTTTGAATAATAATGTTGCAAGTTAATAGCAATAGCCATCTACTATGAAGTAGAGAAAACAGAAACTTTGTGCCTTTGTGAAAATGCTAAAAAGATTACATGACCAATCCAGGACAAACAACTCAAATCCAGGATGTCTGGTCATGTTAACTAAAATTCATATTATTAACAAACTTTTAAAATTTAAAATACAATATACCATAGTAATAATATTTAATGATTTATAATGATGAAAACATATATCTATTCTCTGGGAACACTTTAAACAGATACAAAAAAAAAATTTAAGATGAAGTAGAATGTACAATATAATTATATTCTCACACAAAAAAATAGCATAAATAAATATAATGAAAATTTATTTATTACTATAAACTACAGAGTATACCAATATTATGCAGTGTCTATATTCAAATCTTGCATAATAGTCCATTAATTAATGCATACAAGCCATTTTAATACCTTTCCTCTTCTGTTCATGTGCAAATCACACATCTTGAACATTAACACAGTGTTGTGCAACTCAAATAACAAATAAAGCATCAAATGATTTTATTTATATTGAATACTAGAAAATTTCTTAAAATTTAATAAAGAATGAGGGGGGGAAAAATAACTTTACTGGAGATATTATGTAAGACAAATTTTTCAGAAACTGCTTAAAACTCTATTAACATAGTTCATTAAAAGTAAAGCACCAACTAGCAGTTAAAATAAATACTCAAATTTATTAAAAACGTTTTCGGTATCCATATTATACCATCTTCAGTTATACAATTCTAAAATAAAACTACCAGGTTCTAGAACAAAATAATTACCGGTTCATTATATTGTAGGGCTCTGTCAAAGATTAGTTTTAAAGAATAAAAATAATATAATGTGACAAAAATTATATTGTGCATTAATTTTTATTTTAGAGATGAACAAGAAAAATTAAATGTTTGGGTAGCACTTCTTAATTTAGAAATTTTATATGGGACAACAGATTCTTTAAAAGAAATCTTTGACAGAGCCCTACAATATAATGAACCAATCAAAATTTATAATCATATGGTTAATTTGTATGTCAGTTCAAAAAAATATGAGGTACCGGTTATTTTTCAAAATAAATTGTTATAATTTTTCAAAATAAATTATTTTGAAAAATAAATAAATTATTTTTCAAAATAAAACCAAAAACTGTTCTTCAGCTAAGTTAATTTATTTTGAAAAATAACCGATAATTATTTGTTCTAGAACCTGGTAGTTCTGTTTTAGAATCGTATATCTGAAGATGGTATAATATGGATACTGAAAACATTTTTAATAAATTTTGAGTGTTTATTTTAACTGCTAGTTGGTGCTTTACTTTTAATGAACTATGTTAATAGATATTATGTTGACCTTAAAACTACAAAGTCTGATTATTTTCTAAAACTTTCAAATTTTCATATGCTACAGATCAGGTGTGTTCAACCCGTTGATCTTGGAGTGATATTTGGTCAATCTCTTGTTTATTCCTCATTACTTACAAATTTAATTAAAATTGAAAACATAATATTTTATTTATTATTTTTTTAATTTTCTTTAAGTGTATTGTTATTGTTTATTTATTTTTCATTAAAACTGTCAAATCAGTAATTTTCTTATCATTTGAATGTATACATATGAAAAATTTCCAATATTAACTGATATTGCAAAAAAAATTCTGTGGTGTTTTGAATCGACATACTTGTCAGAATCCGCTTTTTCAAATATGAATGTCATAAAAAATCAAAAAACCAAATTACAAATGATCATTTGGATAATTGTCTGCAATTGGCCACTTCTTCATATCAACCTGACTATGAAAATATTGAGAATTTCAAACAATGCCAAATTTCACATTAACTTTTTTTTTATAAACCAGCATTTCCTGTAACTTATGAGTTTAATCAATCTGTTGTTTTTTTCTAACTTTAGTTTTCCAAAATAGAGAAATAAATATTTCATTCAAATATATTTGTTTTAATTGCTGTATTAAAATAATTAAAAGTGATAAATAAATTTTTAAATACACAAATAAGGTTTTTAGGACTGGAAAAGTGAGTTCTCCAAAGTGAAGGAGTGCATTTAACTGCATAGTTATACATAATCAGATATCAGGTTGGTGGAATGTGATTTAAATAAGAGATTAGATTGCCAAATAATTTAGTATAGAAAAGTAGCTCATATAATAAAAAAGGTTGAATACTATTGCTATAGATGTTAGTTAATAGAAGGGAGTCTTCAAAAATTTTCTTGAATATGTAATTAGGGAACTTTGTGCCGAATTTAGTATAGAAAAGTAGCTCATATAATAAAAAAGCTTGAATACTATTGCTATAGATGTTAGTTAATAGAAGGGAGTCTTCAAAAATTTTCTTGAATATGTAATTAGGGAACTTTGTGCCGAATGCTTCTTTTATAGCATTTCTATCAATGTAAATATTTCTGGAAAAATTCTTGAGTTGAAATAAATATTTCAGTTGAATGAAGAAATACAGGCAATCCATAACTTACTTAGATGGATCGTTCCATGAAACCTTATGTTAATCGAATCTATGTATATCAGAGCATAGAGCACTAGTGGATCACAAAGACTTAATGTTAAAAATACTTATATTAAAAAATAAGCACATAAATTGTGTGATAAAGCAGTCACTTAACATCTTGGAAGATTCAGATTCAATTCCAAGTCTAACACCTTCAGTATTTTCAGAAGAGGACCAGATTCAGGCCTGGTTCCTTAACTAAAATTAATCTATATAAGTACAGTACAGATCTATGTATATTGGATCTATTTAAGTTGGAGATTGCCTGTATTCAGAGGGGGACAGTTAATTTTGGGGCCCTGGGCTAACATTGTGTGGGGCCTATTAAATTAACCCAAGCGTGTTAGATTTGCACTCCCATTCCGACATTTCCACCTTATTTGCATAATTGACAAATGACAAAGTATATTTTGATTTTACCGACTACTGACAGAACCGTATTTACAACTTATTGTCATTTTAAACATTGATATTTTATTCAAACCCAAACAGTGTTGCAAAACGACGATTTGCAACACTATTGAGGTTAAACCAATGATTTAAACTTTATCTAGGTACAAAAATAATTGTGTGTAATTTAGTTTTTCTTTTGTATTTTGATTTAATTTTATATAATTTTTAATTTAAATTGTTTTTTATTTTTTGACTGCAAAGGGGGCCCTTTGATTGAATGGGGCCCTGGGCTGCAGGCCATAAAGACCATGCCTAAATCCACCCCTGCCTGTATTATATCTATTATAGTCATCATTATTGAAAATTCACTGATGATAAACCAGAAATAAGTACAGATTGTCATAATTTAGAGACCTCTTTATCTCATTTTAAAGCATTATGTATAATATGAAAAATCAGAAACATATAAAAAAATAACTTATAATAAATACTATCTTTCATTAATTAAATTTCATGATCAATTAAAGATGATGATATTATTAATAACAAACAAATGAGATCATTAATATCAGAAATATAATATCATTTAATTTTTTACACTAAATATTATTTACAAAATTTATTTATAGTTTAATCTTTATGTACATCAATTAAAGAAATATCATTATTCACATTACATTATAAATAAATATTTATTATCTGATTAAAACTTACGGTAAGTATATTGGATCTAGATTCTACAATTTATTTAATTCCTTTTAACTGTTAATTTTCTAAAATTATTAAATAAATATAACAATGAATTACAAATTTTGATTATAATATATACCAGAGATGTTTTTATTACTAAAACTTTTTATAAATAATTAAATTTTCATAACTTCCTTATATTCAAACATATCATTGAGATTAAATTATTTAAGTTTCAAATCAAAATAATGTAATTTTTCCACAAAACTCAATATGTGAAGTTTGATTTGATTAATATAAAGATAAACAGCATTGATCAGAAGAGAAAGAAGCAAAATATGAATTCTGATCTGAATAATTGATGATGATAAAATAAAAGAAATGAAAAACAAAAATTGTATTTTGAATAAAAATAAAGAGAGAAAAAAAAACATATCATTTTGATTTGAAAAATTATGGTTATTAATATTGTATAAGATCAAAATTTAAAATATTATTTTCTCTTAATAAATCAAGAAATAATAATAATTATTAGTTATCATATTTAATTTCTTTATATCAAATGAAAAAAAACCTAAGCAAAAATAACACTTATTTAAGAAAAAAAGTTAATTCAAAACAGATAATATACATTAAACATTCTATAATTATTTCTTCATTGAAGTTACATTCTATAATTTGTATCTTTTTAAACAAAGAATGGAAATTTATGTCAAGCATAATTCAAAAATATTACTAATGCAAAATATTCTATTTATATATTAATCATGATCTTTCATGTGTATATAATATAATATATAAATTGTTTGTTGCTAAAGATATATATATATATAATAGTACTTTCACTGTTTACAATAAGTTAGATAGTGCTTTGAGACATACATACAATATAGAGGTATCACATTGACTGATACTTGATTTCAAAAATTTGAACTGATCATTAAATAAAATAAACTAATCAAATAAGAAATAAATTATAATTTATAAATTGGCTTATTTATTCTTTCCTCAATATAATTATAAAGAATTTCTGCAAATAATCATGAATATATTATAATAAATGAAGCCACTGAAAGAAGGTTTGCATTATAAAATTATTATTCCCGTAATTTTTGCAATAACATAGAATTGGTCCCATTGAATTCATATTTGTGAGGAATTGAAATTATCGAAGATAATATGCACTAAATTTATATCTTTAAATAATATATTTGAAGTTATTGCAAATAGTGCATTTTTAATACTGTTAAGAAATTTAAACAAAAAATAAAATTAAAATTTCAAAATATTAAATATAATTTAAAACTAAAAACCAATGTAAAATTTTGAGCTTTGGAAAATCTCTTTTTAAAAAATTTTTGTTATAGTTTTTTCATTAAAAATCACAAGAAATAATTTTTAATAAAGTTTTACCTATAATATAATTGTAATTTTTGTGTAGATTTATGTTCTTAATTTTGCTTTTAATTTTAAATTAAATTACAATAAATCATATCACAGTTGTTCCAATTCAATGCATCATGTGTTAATTTAAATCTGACAATAAAAGTATAGTGTAATTAAACTAAAAGCACTCTCAATAAGGATATACTGTTTATTTGCTTCAGTTTTTCACTTGTTAACCTGCTTTAGTTAAAGTAGTTCATCTACTTTAATTAAAGTAGGTTACATATCTAACAGAAAACATTTTTGCTATAAACATTCCTTCTTATTGAGCATGTTTGTAATTTACTTAATATTTTTAACTTAAAATGAGAGGACTTTTATTATTAACAATAAAACTTTAAATGTAATTAAATTTTTTATAAATCACCAATTCCAAGGGGATATATGCAATCCAAATGATCCTAAACAGCCAAACTTCCCCTAGTGGTTTATTTTTTTTTAATTAACTGCCAAATTAAATTAATTATTAATTTGGCAGTTAATTCAAAAAAAATAAACCACTAGGGGAAGTTTGGCTGTTTAGGATCATTTAAATTTTTTATTTGTAAAGTATAAAAGTATTGTTAAATAAAAAATTACTAAAATCTAAACTTGCTTAATTCAAAAATATTGCAGAAAGGAATTCTTTTTTATCTAAATTGTTTTCAGATTATCAAATATATCTAGTACATTAAATTTCCATCAGCAATTATTTAAAATAATCATTTTGAGTACTAAAACAGATAACAGAAACTCCAGAATCAATTTTATATATAATTCTAAAAAATATTGGTGAAAAAGTTACAATATTTCATGTTAAATTTTAAAATGTAAAAAAAGAATTAAAATAAAATCT
>AYEL01087880.1:0-28980 GCA_000484575.1 Olivierus martensii
AAAAATTATTAAAATAAAATCTATTGTTAAAAATTTATTTTAATTAAATAAAATATAATCCTTTAAATTTTGGAAGTTTTCACTGCTTAAGAGCATGTATCTTATTTTGATATGAAATAAATTAAGATAATTTTGGCATTTATTCTAATTTATTTGAATTTTAAATTAAATATAACAAATTACTAGATTAAGATCAAAGATTTTTGACAAATTTTATTAATATTCAGGACAGAATTCTTAAATGTGCAATTTCTTATAATACATTAAATTTAAACAAGCACCAAGGCAGGAACATACTAAATCAACACACATGTTTTGATTTAGTATGTTCCTGCCTTGGTGCTTGTTTAAATTTAATGTATTTTATCTAGGCAGTTTAGTATTCTCTTTATTTATTTCTTATAATACTGAATAAGCTTACATTAATTACATTAAAATGTCATTAATTAGATTAATTACATTTTAACATTTGTATTTATTTTCTTCTCATTTAGAATGTTCATAATATATTTAGGATATTTGTTTCTCTCCAATTTTTAAATCAATAAATAGCATACTTAATAATTATAACTTTTATATTTAAGTACATATGTTGGTTTTTATAAATAATCTAATTTAGGAAGTGAATAAAAGAATCCTGAGAAAACAAGCACAAGAAAGCAGTATCCAAGATAATCCTTTATCTCTAGGAATGTTTTTAGTTATAGAAAATTAACCATCGTCAACTGCAAGATAATATACAGGAAAAAAATTAATGTCAAAAATGTTTTAAGGATATTTAAAAGAATTCTGTTATCAGAATTAAGAAAATACACATATAATAAGTATGGTAATTAATTTGAAAAGTAAAAGAAACATATATGAATAATTTATTACTGTATATACTTGCACATAAACCAACACCTGACTTTAGAAATTAAAAACTCACAAGGGGAGGACACAGCTGACCCCCCACCGATTTAATATAAAAATGGACTAGTTGTTACAAAAATATTTAATAATAATAATAAAGATGAGAGAGAAAATATACAGGATGTTCACTTTGTACATAAAACATAAAAAATAAATACAAAATATTTACTATAATTGCCAAATTAGTTCTTTTTTCTATAAAATTTTAATACAATTTTTCCAAAGAAATCAAATAAAAATTAATGCCATTTCAATATGGAATATCTATCAGTTATAAAACTAAAATTATAATCATTACTATTAAAATAATAGTAATGATTATATAAACATAATTATTATGTTTATTTAATAATTATAATTATTAAATCAACTTGCAAGAAAGGGAGCCAAAGTCCAATCACTCTTCCCTGTGGTGAACCCTGGGAAGTGGTGGATAAGTTCCTAGTAGACTAACATAGCTATGGCATGATCAACAGACAACTTGATGGAAGAGAATTCTGACTCCCAACAAAAAAGGTGTGTGGAAGAATCTACTAACTTGGTTTGTTATGAACATCAATGTTTACCCTTGGGAAGGTATCCAAAGAAACTATGAATTTCCTTTTTAGGGCTGTTGCTGACTTCCACAGCATTTGTTCTTCTAGTTTGAAGCAGCTGTAAGAGCATCTGCCATCTAAGTTAGAATTGGCTCAACTATGACAAAGTTCCATTGCTGTGTGCCAGGGAACTTTGTTCTAAGGAAGCACTACCATTACTAACTCCATGACAGCTTCTATTTCCACTTCACATGCTGCATTATCCATTGTGCAGTTTAATAAGGGACACAATGAAAATTTAGCTAGAGGACCATGTTTGAAAAGTTTACTATAGTCTGCAAAATGCTCCCAAAAGCAAACATCAACCACTATCATCCAAAACAATATAAATGTAATATTCATTCCTGGAACAAAAGTCAAACTTTTGGAAATTCTTAGCATTGCTGAAGAGAAAAATTCAAATCATTGTGATGCAGGAAAAAAACTTAATGAAAACTATAGGCATAATATCAAAAACTACACTATTTTGAGAAAGGACAGACCAAACTCTGAAATGGAAGTATTGTTTTCCTCATAAGAAAAATAAATTTAAATAATAGAATTTGTCACCAAACCAGATTGTAAATTAGAATCCAGGGCATTAATTGCTATTACAGAAAAAATATGTGAATCAATATCATCAATGTCTACAACCACCTAATAATGAAAGTGTAGATAAAGATTTTCTGCAGAATGAAATTCTGAAGAAGGAAACCATAATAATTTGAAATTGGCTAAATGGTAGATTACCTGCTGGTGGAATGTGGATCACATTATATTGTGTGATATCACACTACACAACAGGCTTTTTTTTTAAATAAAAGTAAACAATAAGCCAAATAAATAAGATAAATTGTTTATTCAAAAACGTTTTTTGCTATCCACATAGCATGCAATATAAATGTCTTCCAGACACATGTAGAGAAACTACAGTGTGGTCTGGGAAATGTATATATACATAAAGCTGCAATGCAACACTCCTTTCACTAGCAGGTAATCTACTATTTTGCCATGAAATCTTAATGCCAAATAAATTCAGTGAGGATGCAAGGCTAATAAGAAGATGAAAAATGAATTGATTTCTCTTATTGACAATAGCTCATTCCTTCTTCTGAATGATGGTATTCCAACATACTATTTCTACAGCTACAATATTAGATCACCCTTAGACTTAATGATTTCTTCAATTGATATTTATCCCAACACTACTTACTAAATCATTAAATATGGTAAAAATGATATTTACACTGATCAATGTAGATACACAAACAACTTTCCTAAAGAACTATGGTCAAATCAATAATATTTAAAAAATATATACACATTTTCTTAAATCAATTTTAACATAATGACCAGTTCAGTGCCAATTTGCACATTTAAATCACATATCCGGGATGAATCTAGCTCTCCAATAAGCAAATCTTCTTTCTAGCAGCATACAAAATCATATACAGTAGAAGCTGCTTATTAGAATCACTTTGGGACCGATCTATTTTGTTTAAAAAATATATACAAAATCATATACAGTAGAAGCTGCTTATTAGAATCACTTTGGGACCGATCTATTTTGATAACAATAACAAATTGATAACATTAAGCAGTGCATGAGATCGGAAGAGCGTCGTGTAGGGCAAAAAAGCATAATTTTTGATTTTTTTTTTTTTTTATATAGTATATATTGTACTTTGCTGTTATATGCAGTGTAATCTCGATTCACCGTTTTGTCGGGACTCCCGAAAAAACTATGGATATGAGAAAATAATAGATGCGGGGATATAAAAAAATAAAAAAATTAAAATTAGATTAAAAGATAACGCTAATACTGAACATGCTATATAGTAGTTTTGTTTTCTAAGCTTCACTTCTAATTGTTGACAGGTTTTTGTCAATATGATCATGTTTATTCAGTGATATTTTTAACTTTTGGTTTATAATATGCAGGAAAATTTAGATGCTTATTTTCATGGAAAAAAGAGTTTCTTATGCAGTATTAAAAACTATGTTATGTATTATTAAACATAAAAATCTTTATTTAAAATTAAATCTTGATATCTCGAAAACTCTTTATATTGATTTATGAAAAAGTTTAAAGCATAAATAAAGTTTTTGCAATTTGAAATTATAATTGTTCTCTCTATATAATGCAATCGGTTTTTAATGCTAACAAGTAAAAATAAATGCACTATTTATTAGCTGAATTTATCATTCAATGTAACTTATTCTTTAAAAAGTACGTTGAATAATATTACGTTAATAACAGAAATGACTGCAACAAATTTGAAGCTTTTAGCCATGATAGAAATATTTTTAAAAATTTATTTTCGAAAATAAATAAATATTAAAGCATACCCATAAATTTACAACAAAATAAAAAAAGAAAATTAGAAGAAATAAAAACAACAAAATCCATCGTGCCTCGAACCCACGACCATTGGGATATGAAGTGTGTGTCTTACTGAGTAGGCTACGGCTACATCATGTAGTATTTTAAAAGGGCGCATATATAAGTCAGAATTGATTTTGGTCGAATAGGCTACGGCTACATCGTGTAGTATTTTAAAAGGGTGCGTATATAAGTCAGAATTGGTTTTGGTCAAACTTTACAAATTTTTTTCTGGAGTTTGATTGCGTCGAATGGCTGGCCCAATGAACTTTATTAGTGGAGATCTGCACGCAAAAATTTTTTTCGTCAAAATCGATGAGTCATGACCCATGTAGTCTCCTTGTTAGTACTAAATTCTAAATTTAATTAATTAATTATTAACTCAACAGATAGTGGTACCAGTAGCTTTAATTCAAAAATAATCGTTATAAAAAAATGCAATTTAGACTTTGTCTGCCAGAGGAAGTTTGGCTAGGTTGTTTGGTTGATTTGTAATATCTATGTCCAAGTAATGAACGTTTACCGGTGAAGACTGTTCCAACTTAATAAGGCCAAGTGTGTTATCATTAAAATGTTCAAGGATGGATACAACATTTTTGTTGCTGTCACAGATGATAAAGACATCATTGACATATCTAGTAATTAACTTAATATCAGTGTGAATTATCACAGATAACATTCGCTCTTTATGGTGTACTACAAACTCAGCTATTACACCAGCCATTGGCCCACCTATCAGGACACCAACATATTGTTTGTAAAATTGATTATTGTAAGTGAAAAAAGAATTATAAATTATGAGATGTGCTACATCTCTTAAGATTTGAGGTGGGGCAATACCCCCAGTATTCTCTATGAAGAAGCCATATAAAAATAGGCATGCTGGTTCTACTTTAATTGAAGGGTACAGTGCATTATAGTCCGCCACTACTAACTGACATTTTCCTGTAACTGATATTGGTTCAAGGTGTGTAGAAAATCCGTTGCAGATTGTACTGTATACGGGTAATCTTTTAATTTGCTATTACACTATTTAGCAATGACTCTCTATAGTGGTGTTAATGGAGATCTGATTTTATCAACCATTGGACAAATGCTGATGGGCTGTTTATGTGTTTTAATAAATGCATATGTGGGCAGACAGGTCAGATTTGGGAGTTGTCTACATTTCAAAAATGCCAGAAAACCCAGTTTGCGCATTAAGTTCTGTACACTTTTTTGAAGAGTGATAGTTGGTTCTGCATTAAGAAGCTGGGCATTGGAGAAAGTGATATACTCCATAATTAAATCTTTATATTGGCTGGATGGCATAATTACTAATTTCTTTGTCTTATCTTCTTGTGTGCAAGCGAGACCATTATCTTTCAACCATTGCCTTACAGATTTCACTTTGAGTGACATTCTTCTTTGCTCGGCAAACTTCCTAGGATTAGTTCGGGCCTTGGATGCAGCAATATAAGCACTTCTTATAGGTTCTCTTTCTTCTAGAAGCACTCTTGTTAATAACTGTTCGACAGTAGGGGCCATGTCTTTCGGTTTTATATAGGCATTAACATTACATGTTGGTTATAACGTTAACAGTACTTCTACATATGTTGGAATATTGATATTCCCTATTATAGTGATTAGAAAGTGGATTTTATATCAAAGCTGGTTTCTAAATATTCATTTAAGCTTCTTAATATACTTTTGCCTTAGACATTGCTTATATCTTTCAATGTTACTTTCTATATCATTAATGTTCACTTGTGATATTTGTGATGCCATGAGAAAGCAATGTCGGTTGACTTTATACCATCTACGTCTCATATCTGATACGGCATATTTCAAATATCTTAATTTAACTTGTCTTATAATTGTAGGACTTGTAATTGGAAGTTTGATCTTATAGAAAGACATAGGTAGGACTCCATTCAATAAACATTGTTTTAAAAACTCCAGGGATTCATGATATTCTTGCTAGTTTTTACATTGGTTAAGAAATTGTCTTCTTAGATTACTATTCTGTTGGCTCGATATTTTTAATATTGCATAATTTCATCCCACTTCTTACATAAACATTAATAACTCAGCACAGATCAAAAGTGGAAATATATAATTTAATAGATTTGAAGAACTTTCAGCTTTATTAAGCCATCATCAGCAAATTATAAATAACATATAAATAATAGAATGTTATTCGAATGCAAAAAATTATATGTTATTTGCTGATGATGGCTTAATAAAGCCGAAAGTTCTTCAAATCTATTAAAATATATATTTCCACTTTTAATCTGTGCTGAGTTATTAATATTTATGTAAGAAGTGGGATGAAGTTATGAAACTGTGTCAGCCTTGTCTGCGTCAATTTTTGCTTCAAATCTTTAAAATCTTAGCATATGGAGCAAATATACAAGAAGTTAGGTGCCTAAATTTGAGGTTGCGTTCAAGCATAGGGTAACATTCTTCTGTGGGACTTGCGGACGATATGAACAGGCTAGAGACATGTTGATTGATGGCTCAGTATTAACAAAATAATGTGTAAAAATCTTCCACTTAGAAATCAGGAATATACTTAAAATAACAAGCTCTAGGTTCAAAGTGGAAAACAATTAATTAATATTTAATGAAGCACTTTCGACTTTTTGTCGAGTGCTTCAATAAATATTAATTAATTGTTTTCCACTTTGAACCTAGAGCTTGTTATTTTAAGTATATTCATGAACAGGCTTTTGGCCTGCAGTCTGTGAAGTGAGACTTCCACAGACTGCAGACCAAAAGCCTGTTCCTTCTCTCTTTTTTATGAGAGAAAGAGAGAGAGAGAAAGAGAGAGGGGTGTTTACATTAGTAACAATATTTTCGCTGCTCAATAGGAGTTTGCGAATAAGTACAAAAGTGCCACGGAAATCAATTTTGTGGTTACAAATAAATTTTTGTGAATAAGTCAAATAAGTGAATGCAGAATCTGTGAATAACGAGAATTGACTATATATATATGGATAGATTTAAGATAGGTGTATCAGCATAAGTCAATGTATGTATATCAGGGGGGCCAACTTTTTATAATTCATGCATCAATTTTTTCATTTTTTAGTTAAGATGCACCATACAAATTCATACCTCTTTTCAATCCATTTTAGTATTCCAATGATGTCACCCAGCTAATTCACGTGGTCACTAACACAATGAGGTTGCTCAAATAGCGTTGATATAAAATCCAAGATGAAAGATTAAATAAATTATGCCAATTACAATATATAAAATTAATTTCTAATAACCAATACCTGTCTTTGAACCTTCCTGCGTAAATTCCCTAACAAAAAAAAGTTATTTCATAAAATTCCATTCAGCTGTTCTTGCGTTATAAGTGAATAGGCACACACAGGCATTTCAGATTTACATATACTGTAGATAAATTGTAAAAGAAATTTTTTTTTTTTAATTTTTCTTTGAGGTTCAGTTCGCCACTTCTAATCATGCAATGCGCCACTTTTGGTGCAAGCGCCATAGCTTGGCCACCACTGATGTATATAGTTAAATGCAATGATAAAAAAATTAAATAAAATAATTTACAGATTATTAGTATAAACAGTAGTATGAGTCTTATCTGCAAACATTAATAAATAATTTCAACAATGCTTTATTATTTACAAAGAAAAAATTAACAATATATCTGGAACAAATTACATCCCTAATTTTCAATTGATTACTAGAGAAATAAGAAATGAATTTACTAAAGAAATACTTGTATTTCAATAGTATACTTCCTAACAATTTTTTCAGTTTTAATAACCTACAGAGAATTAAGGTACTAGTGGAATATAGATTAGATGAAATTTTATTTCATCTTCCACAAGTTAAATCAACTTAAACTCCAGAAGTTTTAATATAAAATCTTCAAAAACAATTAATTACCAAATGATTGATGTTTTTTTAATTATGCTAGTAAAAAAGGGCCACTTAATATATTTTACAATGGCTAAATAAAAATTAAAGATTAAAACAGATTTATTTACAAAATAATATTTTTATATATGATTGAAAATACAAACCTTTGCTTCAGGAAAAGTTAAAACAGAAGAATCAACTTTGTTTAAAATAATATGATGTTGTCCTACAACAACTTGAGTCTGATCATCTTTCTCTATTTTAGCCTATAAATATTGTGTTGAAAACATTTCAATTAAATGATAAAATATAAAAATAAAAAAATTATTTATATATTTAAAAAGAAAATTTTTTTAAGTAAAGTTTTTGTTTACCTTCTATATTTTTTTAAGTACTGATGGTCTTCTAAATACAAGGAACAGGAGACATATTATCAAAAAATATTTATTTAATTCAAAACTGTTTAGATCAGCAGTGGGCTTCAATATTAGCTAACATATAAGCCCTTATAATTAATAGTCATAATGGACAAAACTTTACTGATAAATAAAACGAATACAAAATACAAGTAGGCCTCGATAAGTGCGAGTTCGAGTATAGGACGTTAAAGAAAACTGTGAAGAAAACCAACAAAAAATGCGCTTACAAAAGACAGCCCACAGTTTTCAACTTAATAAGAAATGACAAAGAAAAAAGGAAAAGAGATCTAGACTCAGGAATTTATAAGATCCCGATAGATAATTTTCAAGATAACAAGAAAGAAGTATATGTAGGAACCACGAAAAGGAACCTTAGAGACAGACTAAACAAACATAAAAATAATATACGGAAAGGAAATCTTGCTACAGCACTGGCCCAGAGGGCCTTTGAAAAAGATATTAATATACTTTGGGATGAAGCAAAAATAGTTAGAAAGGTGCAGAATTCCAAAGATCTTTTTACTGCAGAAAAAATTGAAATCTTAAAAGCCAATGATAATGAACGTGTAATTAATGCGCAGCAGGCCAACGGGATATTGAAAGCCTGGAGATATGCCGTCCGTAATTTCTAATAAGGAGTCTAAAAAGCCGATTAAAAGGAAAACTTAAATTTTAAATATTAAATGTTATTGTTGCATTGTATTATATTTTATTTTATAATTTTCTAAAATAATTTATATATAGTTTGGTTTTTACTAACTAGAAATATATGTATTTATTAACCGCTCTTCGGCAATTTTTAATTGTTTGAAATACCAAAATATGTTCTAGAATAATATAAAAAATATTCTGTTCTAATTTATTGTAACTGATGATAGTATGATAGAAATACCAAAAACGTTTTTACTCTTAGTTTAATAAAACGTATTTCTGTAACTGCTATAATGTGCTTTAATGATATTGAACTTTAAGTTAAATTTTTGGATTAGTCCCGTATGTATATAGCACCCCAAACTAACATTATTTATTTTTTGATATTTTTTGTTATTTTTAAAGTTTCTATAATATTAACACATGCTGTAATGTTACATATACTTTATGCATATTATTATACATTTGTAAATTGTTTATATTTGAGTTGCCATGGCAACATTTTTAAATCCAATAGAACGTATGGCGTTCTTCAGAACACTTGTGATATTCGTTATATTTTGTGGAGCTGAAGAGGATTACGTATCGAAAGCGCTACTACCAGTAATAAATATTATGTTGTTATACTTTCCTGCCTATGAGCTGTTTTACCTTGTGTAAAGCTAAATGAGAATGAACATATATTGTCAGTTGATATGAATTACTGCTATTACATTTAATTGTATTTTTTCAATATCTTAGCAGTACAAATTATGTAATTTTAATGAAAATAAATAAGTTATTTATTAAATTTTGTTGTTTTCTTCTTTTTATTGCAAAAGATTCTTATTAAATGAAAGAATACCATTTTTGAAGTCTTATTGAAAGCATTTTAAATAAAATTATTAGAAATGTTATATATATCATTTATTTTTTATTTTTAAATTATTCTCCATTTTGATAACAATATGTGAGGAAGTTAAATCTGACGTGTCCTATTTTATTATATTCTTTTATTGTTTCTCGATATTTTCAATATTAGCTAACATATTATATTTTAGTTTAAAAGTTGACTTACTTCCACACTCTCCGTTGTAGTAGTTAGCAATCATGTATTACGGAATCGGAAACCATCCTCCAGAAGAACTGTCACGGCTAATGACGTCATCTAATCTAAATAAGTTTTACCACTGATCTGATATGAGAATGTAAGAATGATCTCGTATTGAAGCTTTGTTTGTATATAATTAAATTGTAAAGATGATGACATGAATTGATAACTCTGTAAACTAATAAATTTAAACATGTTACGTATATTTATGTAAATGAAGCAACACGGGACTGTTAATCACTCGGATATAAAAGCAAATGCAACCAACCACTCAATAAGGTGTTGTATCAAAGTAAGATTGGTAAAGTGACATTGGAATTCTTGTAAAGGTCTACAATTTGCTTGAAGTTTGATCGGTGGTGGAGGTAGTAGATTTAAGTAGTAATTAAGGTTTCCTTTTGTGAATATTGTTGATATTTGAGTTGGATTAAACAAATTTTGTTGATTAACTGATTGTTGCTTTATTATAGTTCCAATAAAGCATTTATTAACACTTTTTGTAAGTGTTTTGGAGTTTAATAAATTTATATTTTTTATTATTTAACTTGTTTTGAAAAATTCAATTTATTAATATAAGTTTCTAACATCGTTTTGTTGTTCTTAGATCTAACACTTAATCAGTACTTCTAGTTGTAAGTTCTGATTTTTGGTTTTGGTTTTGCCAGTTAACGTTAATTGTTGTTTAGATTGTTTTGAAGTTAATTATATTTAAGTTAGAGTTTAGAAAAAGACCTGAGCTCAGGCCGAACTCTGGATTGCAGAGATTAGAACCATTAGGTTTAGTTGTAATTAATAGTATTGAAATTCGTTAGAATTAGCACCGTTAGGTTTAGTTGTAATTCATAGTATTGAAATTCGTTAGAATTAGTGACTTTGCAAATATATCAAAATGAATGATTATATTAGAGAATTAAACCTTGTTTTGATTATCAAAACAACACAAAACGGATTTGGAAGAATAAGAAATAAAATCTTTCTACACAATAACCAATAGTCTTACCTTCCACAAAACAGTCAATGTTATTCCAAAATTTTCTAAATTGTTCATCTTATCTATCATTTCATTTTGTTCACTGATGTCAAAACATTCATCATTTACAATCTTTTGATTATTTAGTTTCAATTGTGAACGCCAGCTAAAATCACTACATGGTGTAGAACTGCTATCAACCTAAAATTTGAAAAAAATTTTAAAGAGTTGTTTAATAATTGTTTACTATCATCTATGAATTATTAAATTTATTAGTAATTATTCTGGAAATCTTTAAGAAAATGATACTAGAGACGATAATATTTAAATGTTAATTAAAACTTTAAAATAAAGTAACTACAGATACTCCTCACTTAATGACTGAGTATAATCACACTTTAATGCACTATTAGCAGTAGAGACATCTTAACTTAAAACTCTTTTACCAAAATATAGGATTTCCAACTTGACAGGTTTTACTGTAGTATGTATAGTGTTGTTATATAAAGTAATAACAGAAATATTTTAGAATATTCACAAAGGTGAACATTTTAAAATATTTCTATCATCATTTTTATATAAGTGCTTTTTATATTATGACTATTAAATTACAGGCATATCTCACTTTAAGATGCTTTGTTTAATATAATGCTTTTCGATTATTCATGTTTATTATTTTTGACAATGGTAGCTACATCAGCTGACTTCAAGTTAAATCAAACAAGTTGACCAATGAGATTTTATTACCTGCACTAAGTCTGTTTCTTGGCCTAACACTACTACATACTTAATAAATGATAGTTTAAATATGTTTTTAAACTTTTATATGCACTGATAAGTAATAAAAATGTGAGGAAGTTAACTCTGACCTGTCCTATTTTATTTTATTATACTCTTTTATTATTTATCGATATTTTCAATTTTAGCTAACATATTATATTTTAGTTTGAGCTGACTTACTTCCACACTCTCCGTCATAATAATTAGCAATCACATGTTACAGAATCGGAAACCGTCCTCTGGAAGAGCTGTCCCAGCTAATGACGTCATCTAATCTAAATAAGTTTTACCACTAATCCGATATGAGAATGTAAGAATGATCTCGTATTGATACTTTGTTCGTATATAATTAAATTGTAAAGAGGATGACATGAATTGATAATTCTGTTCATATATAATTAAATTGTAAAGAGGATGACATGAATTGACTACTCTGTAACAATTTAAACTTGTTACATGTATTTATGTAAATGAAGCAACACGGGACTGTACGTCACTCAATATAAAAGATGTTACTATGTAACACGGGACTGTACATCACTCGGATATAAAAGCTGAAATAACCAATGATTTAACAAGATGTTGTATCAACGTAAGGTTGGTTAAGTGACATTCGAATTCTTGTAAAGATCAACGATTGCTTGAAGTTTTGTATCAAGGTGGAGGTACTAGAAGTTAAGTAATATTTAAGGTTTATATCTTGTGAATAATCGGATTTTTCGATATTTGAATTGAATTAAATAAGTTTCGTTGTTTATTTGATTGTGGCTTTATTCCTGTTTTAATAAAGCTTTTATTAACACTTTTGTAAGTGTTCCTGAGTCTAATAAATTTATATTTTTTGTTATTTAACTTGTTCTGAGAATTTATTCAGTTTATAGTATGTAAGTCTAAATATCATTTTGTTGTTCTTAGTTCTAACACTTAATCAGTACTTTTAGTTGTAAGTTCCGATTTCCAGTTTCTGGTTTTGTTTCGTCGGTTAACGTTAATTGTTGTTTAGATTGTTTTGAAGTTAATTATATTTAAGTTAGAGTTTAGAAAAAGACCTGAGTTCAGGCTGAACTCTAAATTGCAGAGTCGTTAGAACCATTAGGTTTAGTTGTAATTCATTAGTATTGAAATTCGTTAGAATTCACGACTTTGCAAAAGGCTGTGATTCACTTCAAGATGATATTCACTTTATGGCAGTAGTCTGAAACCTAATCTAATGCATTAGTGAAGTATTCCTATATTTGAATTTATTTACATGTATGGGCTAATTTTTCCAATTATAAAAATCAAGTAGTCTCTTGACTACAATATAACTAAAAAATTTTTTTAAATAATGATCAACGATAATAAAAATGCAGATAGTTCTTGGTTTATGAGTTCCTTGGTTTGCAAGTTTTTTCAAATATGAATTATCAAAATTTCAAAAATATAAATATTATATGCAATAATAAATGCTGAGCATTCATAAAAAGGCATTTCAAACTATATACACAGTTATATAATAGTATGACATGGATTGTAGCAAAAACTCAGTCATCTGCTACAAAAGTGGAAAAATAAAAATGATGACCAAGGAATGGAAGCACCATGCCCTTTAGTTTTATTGGGATATTATATATATATAATTTCCATTTCCAGATTGTGCTAAAACAATAGTTCATCTATATTAAAACTGCTTATTTATCTGTCAATAATAATGAATAAAAATTCTTCAACATTTATATGATAAATAATTTCTTTTGTTATAATAATTTACTTGATTTTAAAGGATATGATTTTGTTTCTTTAGATAGATAAATCATTGTTTAATCATGAATTATTGATATTACTGATCTTTTTTAATTTTATTGTGGTCAAATTGTATTTTTGAGAAGAATACAATTTCCCATAGACATAATATTAGAATCCCTGATTTTAACATTATGTCTATGGGAAATTGATTCTTAGTTTACAAATTTTTATAAGCTCACTCCAGGAATAAATTAGCTCATAAAGTTGAAATCTTCCTGTAATTGCAAACATGATGTGGTTTTATATTTAAAATTAGTTTAGGTGAAATTTTCCAACAATAATATTCCTGCTCAAAGTGCTATAATTATTTGGGATTTTCCAACAATTTCCAATATTAAATAAGGAAAAATTTCATATTAAACCAAATCTTTTTTATAAATATGTGTGATGCATGATTCAAAGGAAATCAGTATTTAATTTTGTTGAGATTTCATTTGGAATTATGGTTGTCAGAATTTTGATTCTACTAGTTTAAATTATAATTTTTTATTTAGTAATCTACTAATTTTATTGTTACTAGTCTAAGCTATAATTTTATAATTTTTATGATTTTATTTTGTTACCCAGTGTTCCTTAATTTGTCTCATTATTATTTTAATCCTTACTAGTCATATTCAGGATCAGATAAAATCATGCCAGCCACCAAATTTAGTCACCCCTAAAATAAAACATTAGCAATGGTGGATGGCATTGAATTCCACAAGATAATAAATATCTTTATTGATGTAAGAAGGTTATCACCAATGCTCATAAAATGAATAGACAGACAATTGGCAGTTGATCTTCTTAACAGTTGTATCTTATTTGCATAATAAAAAATAAAATACAAATATATTAATGTGAAAATAGAACTAAATTAAATAAATTTCTTTGTTTAGTATTATTCCAAAAATTAATAGATTGTATTTATCAATAGTCCAAGATGATAATTACAGTTATTCAAGACCTAACTTTTATACAAATAAGATGCAATGATAGATACATAAATAGAGATTAATGTAAATAATGAGTAAAATAAAGGAAATACTCTGTATAATATAATTTTCTTGTAAAGCAATAGAAAAAGACTGACTCATTCACAGTTTATTATACAATTAATTATGTAAATGCAGTAAAGAGATATATATTGTAAATATGTAAATTGTGTTATTGTATTTATAGATAACACTCATATTTTTTTTGAATTATCCAGATATACAAAAATATAGATCATGCCCAATGTTGTTTGACTTTTAAATCAAAATAAAATTTTATCAGTAGTAAGATGTATTTAATACAATAACACGATTTACATATTTACAATATATATATCTTTACTGCATTTACATAATTAATTGTATAATAAACTATGAAGAGTCAGTCTTTTCCTATTGCTTTACAAGAAAATTATATTATACAGAGTATTTCTTTTATTTTACCTATTACTTACATTAATCTCATTTCATTATTTATGCATCTATCATTGCATCTTATTTGTATAAAAGTTGTCTTGAATAACTATAATTATCATCTTAGATTATTGACAAATACAATCTGTCAGTCAGTCTGTTAAAAACTTTCTCTAGGTAGTGTTATTTAAACTCTTTTTGAAATAATAAAATAAATCTAGATTATATAATAACTATGCAGTTTATATTTATTATATTGATTGCTTTGATATTAGTTTATTAATTACATTATATATGTTAAATATCATAAAAATGAAATTGTCTTTCAGGGGATTGGTTCCTTTACATAATGCTTGTTCCTATGGTCATTTTGAGGTGACTGAGATGCTAATTAAGGTAAGATTTATTAAATTGAAATTTCTTCTTTTTAATTTAAATTTATTAAATAACCTCAGTTTAATTATGCAGTAAGTTCTTGATTTACATGGCTTTGAGTTTCTTTTGAATTTTAGAGATATGAATGAATATGTTCTTTTATTTAAAATAAAAGAAAAAATTTGCTTTAAAATAAAAAATTCATTAATCAGTTTAATTTTTTGCAGAAATATCATTTATAGTTTTAAATTTTCATTGCTGTGCTTAAAATATAGATGTAAATTTTATCAATTCCTGTGGTGCATAGTGATGTTTCATCACTATGCGCTACAGAAATTGTTTATCCCCATTGCAGTAGCACATCAAATGCTGCAAGCTGAGGTCCATCCATTCACTGTTCCTTGTGGTGTTCAGTTAGCATGTGGGTCACCCACTAGCACTTTACATCCCTTAGCCATTAAAAATGGTTAAGGGATGTAAGCCAGCCCATTATATAAGTAGTATCATTGTATGTACTTAGTTTCAGGAGTTTTAATCCAAAATTTTTGCTGAAAAGTTATTTTTTTGACTTACATAAAATCTGACTTGCATAAAGTACAAAAAATGTAACCCTTATGTAAGTCAGGATAGTGTTTACCAGTGTAGTTAAGTCAAAATCCTTCCAAGCAGGATATGTAAACTATAATTCAGTTTTTAACTGAATTATAGTTTACATATCCTACTTGGAAGTGGAAGGATTTTTGATCATACCAGCCATCTTCAGTGTTACATCGTTTAAAAATGACACAAGTGCACAATTTAAAGATCTTGCCCAATTTTTACACTGCTCATGTGCAACACATACAGCTTCACTCTAACATTCCTAAACTGAAATGTCAACTCATCACGTGGAACATTTTAAATGGGTTTCATTTGAATACCCCCATATAGATTGGATAATATATGACATGGATTCTCAAAAGTGAAATCATTGTGTTTTTTTGCTCCATTTTTGAAAGATTGAGTCAGGACTGTAAGCATCTTTATCATTAATTAAATCAAATACTCAATAAATAAATATAATAGAAAATAAGTAGAAATAAATAAAAGGTTTGGGTGATTCTTCACAAAGGTTTGATTTAATTGGTTACACACTTTCCTGAATCAAATAACACTGTATAACAAATTTTTATTAATGTTTTATTCCTGGTAGTAACTGTTATTTCCTAATTGATTATGCTTTAAAAGTATAGAAAATGTCTATTATTCTCTACAAACTACTTTTCTGACCAGAACAATAATATTTTGAAATTTACCTATTTTCCAGAACATTTCAAATGGATTCAGTGCTGTGTAAACTTGGAGTAACTTCTGGAATTTTCTAGAACTCTTCAGAACTTTCCAGTAATAAATAGTAGTATAACTACAGTATAGCCATTCCTTGACTTATGCAAATTCAACTTTACATAAAATATTTTCTGTAATTTTTTTTTATTTTTTAAAATATATATCATAAATAGCTATTGTATTTGTACAATAGCTATTTATCATATATATTTCAAACATCCAAACATGTTGGTTTACAACATTTAAGCTTATTTTACTTAATTTATTTATATTTTGTGTGTTGTTCATTGATTTTAAATATCATATTAATATTATGATATCATTCCATGTGGCATTGTATCACTTTTTGGTCAAAGAACAAAATGATGTCATAACATTATATAAGTACTATCATTGTAGTTACTTAGGTTCAGGAGTTTTTAATCCAAAATTTTTGCTGAAAAGTTATTTTTTTGACTTACATAAAATCTGACTTGCATAAAGTACAAAAAATATAACCCTTATGTAAGTCAGGATAGTGTTTACCAGTGTAGTTTAAGTCAAGCTGTCTAAATGAATACATATCTGGATTTTTCTGAGATAGCCTCAAGATATGCTCCAAGCATCTGGCAGATGCATTTTACTATGTCTGTGGTCAATTTATTAGAGTGAAAAAAGTACTTCACTCTTATAAATTGACCACACAAGCATTTGCTAAAATGTATCAGTTTTACAAGGCATATTTCGGCATATCTTCAGGGGTCATGACAAACAGGGATTATAAATAATTTGCACATGCTGCTAATAACAAAGTCTGTAAGGAATAATAGCCATTTTTTTATACATTTTTTAGGTAAAAGCAATTAGGAAATAGCACTTACTACCCAAGGAAAAAAATGTTACATCATATAATATTTTCTAAATCTCACTAGTAAGATAATGATAATTGTTAGAAAACAGGACTTCTAGTAAAATAGGGGAGAGATTTATAGGGATAATATAGTATATTAGTTGCTAATTCTACAACGTTACTTATGTTTAAAAACATTTATTTATTTCTAATATTATTTATAATGGCAGATATCTTCTTCACAGAGAAATCATGCTTAAGAAAAAAAAATGTAAAAAGCTCTTGCAGGTTAAAATAATGTAAAGATACATTGAATATAGGATTTAATTTGCTGATTTTTTTTAATATCATTTGATCTAAGATTCAGTATATATTTGGGAGGAAATTTATTTGATTAAGAATATGTCAGTTGTATGAAATCTCTCTTCTCAAGAATACAAACATGAAGAATGTGAACTTTGTCATGATAAATAATAGCTCTGTAGTTTGTAGAAATAGTCAAAATTATTATTACAGACTTATCCTTAAATTTAACTAATACATTTTTGACAATTAGAATCAAGAACTTTTAGAAAGATTAATTATTGAATAGATACTTTTAATAAACGGCTATATTGGAACATTATAAAAAAATCTAACATCAGAATATAATTAGTAATACTATAGTAATAGTTCAAAATAATACAACATAAAATAGTTTTAAAAGAAAATTTACAGTTCAGATAAATTATACATATATAAACTTAATAATATTAGTATCATTTAAAAGATTTTTAAGAGGGTATATAAATAGGGTCATGCCCGAGAAGTCTGTTGATTTTCATGTTGATAGATTAGATGCTTTATTTTTTTCAAGTGCATACAGCTATGCTGGGGAAAGATCTTGCAATGGTTTATAATTAAAAATATTTTGGTTCTTTAGTCTTGATAATATCTCTACTGATTCTATGATTATAGCTAGTCTAGGTCCCATATTCATTTACAATTTTTGTGTTCCAGAATATTTTCAAATCCATTGTATATAAATCCGTGGCTAGAAAGTGGAGAGCTTTCCTTTCATTATGTCTTGCCTATGTTCTTTAAGTCTTTGTGATAGATTCCTTTTCATTACAACCAATGTAGGATGCAGCCTGTTGAGTTTTCTGATCTTGAGCAGGTATTGTGTAAACATCTGACTTTTCTTCCTCAGTTAGGGGGGTTCTTTATCATTATGTAGGAATTGAATAAGGCTGGTATTCTTTTTACCACTAGTCTGCTTTTGCATTTTTTTTGCTATTTTGTTTACTACATTAAGGTTTTTCAGGATATATAATATAGACAAGGAGCTAGATGTTGAAGGGATATTGCTCATCGGTGATCAGTTGTTTCGTTGTATGCTGTTAGATCTTTGTACTGATTTTAGTATATCCTCCAAAAAAGCTTTTCTGTATCCATGCTTGAATCCTGTGTTCATGATGTAATTTATTTCTTGTTTTTTGGTCTTCCTCATCAGTGCAATACATGAGTGCTCTTCTAAAGGAGGACCTAAAAGCAGCTTGGATGATGTAGCTTTGGTCAGTTTATCCCTTTGAAATTTAATAAATATGGATTAAATATATCTGCATTAGTAGATGCAAGAATCTTTTATATATCAAATCTCAAGATGTATATAGGGATGCAAAAGACAGCCCCTTCAAAGTCAGTAATGCACCTTTTGCTGTTGTTAAGACTGAACATACAAAGGGAAGTGGCCATAATATCATTGCTGATAACTGGTAAACCAGTTATCAGCAATGATAACTGGTTGCAGTTATCAGCAGTTATTAGCAATGATAACTGATTACCAGTTATCAGCAATGATAACTGGTTTACCAGTTATCAGCAATGATATTACGGTCACATCCCTTTGTGTAGTAAATCTAGGCTTAATTGATAACTGGTAAACCAGTTATCAGTTAAGCCTAGATTTACTAGTAGATAAATTAGCTTTGATTGGAACTATAAGAAAAAATAAAAAAGTAATTCCTACAACATTTTCCTGTGAATTGGTCTATATTTTACAGGTAAAATATAGACCAATTCATAGTAATATGTTTGGTTTTCAGAAAGACTATACTCCTCTCTTATAAGTTCAAAATATGATAAACAAACTGCTTAACATGTATAAATCTCAAACTGAAACAAAAAAGCACTTTTAGCAGTAAAGGTTCTCACCATTGATAAAGTTTTGTGAGAACCTTTACTGCTAAAAGTGCTTTCTCCTCTCTTATATTCAAAAAAGAAAAAAATATTATTATTATTGTCAAAATTTCACTATAAAAGACATGTTGATAGAACCACAGTGACCTCAACAGGCCAGAAATATTTAGTTTTTATAATTTGACAAAAGATGAGGTAAATATTGTAGATGAGCTGTTGGCATTATATAATGTAGCTAGAAATACCAGAAAATGGCCTATAGTGATCTTCTATGCTCTCATGAATATAACTGGAATCAATTTAGATTATTCATTTCTGCAATGGAAATGTAAGCAAAAGTAAAAACAGAAGAGACTTTCTTAAAAAAATTGGTTCTTAATTTGATATCAGAACAATTAAAAATTAGATCAGCAATACCAAATAATTCATCAAAGTAAAAAAAAAAGCAAAAGAAATTTTATCTACACTGGAAGAGTCATCAACATTATATCAACAATCCACATCACCTCAACCAGGCATCACACAACAAATCACATTATCTCAACCATCTACATCATCTCAATAAGTTACACCATAGAAAGAAACTGGATTATCTAGACTGCACCACCTTCTAAAAATGGAAAATATCATGTATGTGACAGAAAAAAATCATACAACACAATTCAATTGCTTAACATAAATTTGTGTGACTGCAACAGTCACTGCAAATATATCATAAATACATCAAAGAAAACATAAAATAAATGCTGATAATTCTATAATTTTTTAAAACATACATCAATCTTAAATTAATAAATAATCATTTAGCAGTCACTTATTTTCAGAAACATTTTCAATGCACTTGTTCCTATAAATTAACTTAATTACATAAGATTAAGGGATTACTTCCCTATTATTAGTTAATAAGACTAGTTTGCAACAAAAGCTGAGAAAAATATCAAGCATGTTAAAAACATTTCTGAAAATAAAATGTTTAACTGCTAAATGATTGTTTATTAATACTGATTTTGTTTGTATTAAATTATTTATCAAGATTGCTCAAATAGCATATTGTACATATTCTGTGTTCAGTTTATAAATGAGACATAGCAAGAAATATTTATATTTGTATTTTGTATTGTGAATAATAAATATTTTTTAAATTTTGCATTATACTTTAAAATTTTTAATTAAATTTAGACAACAACTAAAGAAACACTTTTTGCAGTTGAGATTATTTCATTCAAAAGTAGCTAACATTTTTTGCTATCTTCAGGCTACATAGAAAATTGAACAACTTCAAACATTTAATAGCATTAAATAGAATATAACAACATACAGGGTGACAATTATTGAACTATATGAAATAAAAAATAAAATTTTCAAAAACTACTTAGTTCAAACATTTTATGCAAATTTTAAAAGTAACTACAGATATTTGGATTTAGGTTATGACATGTTCGATATACTAGTCATCATTGGCTATGATGTGGTGCAAACGAATAGCAAAATTCTGCACAACTCGCTAAGTGTCGAGACATCGATGCTTTCAATGACCTCCTGAATGGCAGTTTTGAGCTTAGCAATGGTTTTGGGGTTATTTGCATAAACTTTATCTTTAATATTGCCCCACAAAAATGAGTCACAAGTGTTGAGATCAGGAGAATAGGGCGGCCTAGCGATTCTTATTCCAGTGGCTCTGGGTACCCCAGAGCCAGAATGCACTCTCCAAAGTGCTCTTCCAGGATTTCAAACACTCTATTGGTCTGATGGGGTCGTGCTCTGTCCTGCATGAACCACATCTTTTCAAAATTTGGGTCACTTTGGATAATAGGGACGAAATCATTTTCTAAAATGTTGAAATATCGTCCAGCAGTCACCGTGCCTTCAATGAATATCGCACTGATTATTCCACGACTGGACATTGCACACCAAACAGTTACCAGTTTGGGGTGGAGAGACTTCTTGATCACAAAATGGGGATTTTCAGTCCACCAAATGTGCCAATTCTGCTTACTGACAAACCCATCCAAATGAAAGTGGGCTTCGTTGCTAAACCAAACCATATTCACATCAAATTCTTGTTTGTCAATTGTATCGACAATAGTGTTGGTGAAACGAAAACACTGTTCATTGGCAATGGGGCTCAATGGCTGATGAGTTTGAATTTTGTAAGGAAAGAATTGCAGGTCTTAAACAACAATTTGTTGCAGTCTCCCCCGGTTGATTCCGATCTGTTGTGCAGCTCGTCTGATCTATTTCCTTGGGCTATTTTGAAACACAGTTCATGTTTTCTCAATATTTTCAGGCATTTTCACACTTGCTCGACGACCAACATTTGCCAACACTGTCATCACAAACACTACCAGTTCTCTCAAACTTTTGAATCAAATTTTTGATTGTTATAATACTTGGACTGGTTGTCTTCAGCTTGTACTCGGTCACAAATTTCCTTTGAGCCGCAATTGGGCTGTTATTGCTCGAATAGTAGGCCTTGACAATCGATATATACTCAGAAATGCTGTATTGCGACATTTTCACTGAAAAATAAACAACAATAACAAGAGTGCGCATGCTCAAAAAAAATCCCAACATGCCATTTCATATAGCTCAATAATTGTCACCCTGTATATTGCTATGGTTACATGTTCATAAGACTAATAACAATTAAGATAAAAAAATAAAATACAGATCACATGTGTACATAGTATAGTGTTTCTGGAGGTATACATAAAAATAAACATAATATAACAACATTAAGAGTTATTAATTTAAATTATGATTGGCATCTTTATTTATTATCTCTACAGCATATGTCCACACTGGAGGTAGCTCCATAGCCAGTCTGTCATTTATGATTTTTTCATTCCTCTGTTTCTCACGATTTCTATTGTCTCTGCTGTCAAGGCCTGTCTTTGCGCTGATGATTATTGCACTATCCCAGTTTACACATAAGTTATTAGCATAGGTTTCTACTGATAATGCTTTAAAAAGGTTCCCTTTGGCTATATTATGCTTGTGTTTCTCTATCCTCTGGGAAAGAATTTGAATGGTCATTCCTATGTATGATGCTGGTTGTTGTGTCTATGTTCTCCACCAGAATTTTGTAAACACCTTGTTTCACGAGATCATTCAAAGGATCTTTTTCATTTCTCAGCAAGTTAAATAGAATTGGCCCTCTCCATATTGCAAGTTTTTGTTTCTCTTCTTAGCTATTTTATCTACAATAGTAAATCTTCTAAGATTATATGATATAGGTCAACGATGTTCAACCTGTTGATTGTGGAGCAATTTTTGGTCAATTTCTTGTTTATTCCTCCTTACAAATTTGATTAAAACTGAAAACATAATATTTTATTTATCATTATTTTGTATTATTTTTTAATTCTCTTTAAGTATATTGCTATTGTTTATTTATTTTTCATAAAAATTGTCAAATCAGTAATTTTCCTATCATTTGGAAGTATATATATGAAAAATTTCCAATATTAATTGATATTGAGTAAAAAACTCTGCCGTGTTTGGATCAACATACTTGTCAGAATCTGTTTTTTCAAATATGTCATAAAAAAAAATCAAGAAACCAAATTACAAATGATCTAGATGTTAAGAATTACAAGCACTATAACACAGTAGAGTCATATTCTAAAAAACGATTTATTAGCGAACGAACATTTTTTAGAATACAACTCTACTGCATTATAGTGCTTATAATTCTTAATATCTAGAAATGAGAGTAAAAGCAGGTGTTTTTATAAAAGCATGGAATACAAATGATCATTTGGATGATTGTCAGCAATTGGTCACTTCTTCATATCAACTGCCTAGGAAAATATTATGAACTCCAAACAATACCAAATTTCAAATAAACTTTTTTGTTTAATCAACCAGCATTTTCTGTAACTTATACTGTAATACATTTTCTGTAATCAATCTGTTGTTTTTTTCTAACTTTGGTTTTACGAAATAGAGAAATAAATACTTTATTCCAATATATTTGTTGTAATAAAATAATTAAAAGTGATAAATAAATTTTTAAAAACACACAAATTTTTTTAGTTTCGTTAAAGTTATTAGGACTGGAAGAGAGGGTCCTTCAAAGTGAATAGTTGTATATAATCATAGTGCATAAGTATATAATCATAGTGCATAGTGCATAGTTGTATATAATCAGATGTCAGGTTGGGGAACATGATCTATATAAGAGAATATATTAAGAAATAACTAAATATAGGAAAGTAGTTCACATAGTAAAAAATGTTGAATACCACTAGTATAGATAGATAACTTTCTTGTTGGAATTGATGAGTTATCTGTACCTAGTTATTAGTTATATTACTGAGATATTTTGGACTGTCTTCGGTATACTTCTTAGAAATGGTTTTTTGTAGTCGTATTCCTACATCTATAATGTATTCAATTTCATATTTCAGTATTATAAATGATCGCCCTCCTAAAACAATATCCGAATGCTGCTTTTTTATACATTATAGGGTTCTGGAACCAACTAGGAATAAGGATTGATTCATAAGATGTTTTCTATACACAGATGTCTTTAATTTCTCTTTATTTCTAACTGCTTTCATGTCCAGGTAGTGGATATTATTTTTGCTTTGCTGTTCTCTTCTTAGAGAAAGACCACAATTATCTAATGTAAAAGCTCTGGTGAAATCTTCTAATCTTGTATTGTCCTCAGATATCGCCATGATGTTGTCAACAAATCTTACATAAAATTTCAGAAGTGGTTGGAATGTTGGTATACATTGGTTTTCTAATGTTCTAAGCACTGTTTCTGCTAAGGAGCCCCGCTATCGAATTACTTATTGATATTCCTCTAATTTGCTTGTAGGTTTTATCTTTAAATTTAAAGTATGAGCCAAAGCAAATTATGTGGGCTATGTCCCTCAGTAGAGGTGAAATATTCTGGGCTTCTGGTAAATTTTCCAACATAAATATATAAAATGCTATGCAAGTTGGTTCTAGGTGGAGGATGGATAGATTGTCAAAATTGTATGTTGTAAGAACGTCCCCTTTATTCATCATGATGTTATGTAACTTCACTAGGACAGTTGATGTTATCATTGTTGAGCTATCTGTTCCTCCAGTATTGTAGTGCACCACAATGCCAATATTTTTTCTAGATTATATGTGGGAGCTGTCCTCTTCTCTACTATTGGTCTTGCTGGTAGGAGGTTTTTATGAGTTTTATGTAAGCAAATAAAAAAAGCCAAAAATGTAAGCAACTTTTGAATAAAATAATCTCAACTACAAAAAGTGCTTCTTTAGTTGTAGTTTATATGAGTAAAAAGCAGTAAATAGAGTAAGATGTTTAAATTTAGATATAAAATATTATATGTTCATAATTTATTTAGTTTATTATTTTGATTATTTAAGTTTTGATTAAGAGGTTGCATCATCTCATCTAGATGTTCTGTTTATATCCACACTTATATTTTGAAAAAAATTATGCATATAAATTTCAAATTGAAATGAAAATGACAATAAATACTCAGCTTATTTGGAAAATAGAAATAATAAGATAAATTTATGCCAAATATTTTAAAAATATGAAAAGAAAATGCTGTTACATCATTATAACAAGAAATGATATACATGCATATCACAAATTCTGATCCCAGTATCACAATATATAGTGATACAGTTATCCTTTAAAGCAGGTAGACGGGTGATAAGAAACACAAAACAAATTTAATTATAACGTTTTCGGTGAGTTTATTGACCCTCTTCAGTAAATCTACATACATTTAAAATATAACAATTCTTAATTGAAGACGGTTATACAGAGTTCAAATATAGAACATCATATTCAAAAAACATTTAAAGTATTAATATTTACATATTATAATTTCCTAAAATAATTAAACATTCAAGATTTTTAATATTGTAATATTACAGTATGCCCCTAATAGATAATTTTGTCTTACAAGATTTTTAACATTAATTTATTTTGAATAAAACTTCCTCCACATAATCGTGGGTGATAATGGTGTTAACGTGTGGTACGCATTACATTACCATACTTTATATTCATAAATTATTGCGTGCCACCCATCTCCAGGATGGTGGGAGATCATCCGGGCTGTTGTTATTGAGTACATCATAGGTAGACCTACTTTAGTTTTATCGTCTCTCGTACAGATGAGGTTCTGCTGGCGCATCCATTCATTGGCACACGATAGTTTTGCATTTAGGGCACAGTGTTGTTCACGGGATTGTCTCTTAGAACTCATCTCCTTCTTATGTAGGATATCCCATCTTAACTTTTCTTGTAATAAATCATCATGTGAAGCCAGCAGTCTATCAATATACGGTACATTCTTTGATAATTTTGTGGTGGTACTAGCTACAGAGAACGGGCCAGTCAATATAAGGTCAGAGACAGGAGGCAGGATTTGAATGTCGCAGACAACGACCAACATATACTGGAGTTCGAGCTTCTGGTAGCGCCTGTTACGTACCTGGTGTTACAAAATCCACTTAAACTTTTTCAAGTAATTCTTCCTTAAGTTCATTTTATACCATTGTTGGCAAAGGAGAATATCCGACATATAGGAATTTATCTGGGAACCATATTTATTAGTATAGGTTCATTCCAAAAGTGAAAACTTTGCACGCCATTTATATAGAGTTCGTTTAGAATCGATAGGGCATACCTGAAACATCTTGTCTTAAGCCTAAATACAGTCTTCTTAGACCTGAGGGGAATGTTTAATCGACAGAAAGACATAGGGAGCACTTTATTTAAGTCACACTCCTTAAGAAAAATATAAAGTTCTGCTCTCAGGAGCTTTCTATAGGTGTTCTTTATTTCCAAAAAGTCTTTGGGATCCATCGCCACCTTAGCGTTTAATTAACTAGGAGTAATTCTATACCTGCTGCAGTTTACATTGCCTATACACAAACACAAGCCTTTAAAGCAGGTAGACGGGTGATAAGAAACACAAAACAAATTTAATTATAACGTTTTTGGTCAGTTTATTGACCCTCTTCAGTAAATCTACATACATTTAAAATATAACAATTCTTAACTGAAGACGGTTATAATCCACCATTGCGCATTAGGCAATGTGACATTTTAAAGAATATCCGTACACTGTTAGTTCCTCCAGCCACTTTATAGAAAGACTTCTAGAAAAAGGGCCATTCCCAGATGAGCGCATCTCTGTCTTAGATTACAAGTCGCTCTACCCGTCCATTGGGTTAGCGCCTGCATGCCTACTTTTATGCAGATTTATCCTTGAGCACCTAGAAGATACTAATTACAATGCAAAGATATTACGTACAGTGTGCCACCTGATAACGTACAATTCCTACTACACGTTCCGGGGTAAATATTATATCCAAAGAAAGGGTGTCCCTATAGGAGGACCCCTTGCTGGGGTTATGGTAGAAATAGTTGTTAGATACAATGAAACCTGTGCCATCCGCCCTTTCCTATCAGATATTAAACTTTGTGTGAGGTATGTCGATGATATATGTATCCTACGGAATAATGAACGCACACACGAACTTCTCCAGGCCCTCACTGATAGCTCCTTAGGACTAGCCTCATTATAGACCAGCAGGAAGACACGGCCTTCCACTTCCTAGATGTTAAGGTCTCTATAAAAGACGGAGAATATCGTAATACTATCTATTGGCATTTTTTTCTAGAAGTCTTTCTATAAAGTGGCTGGAGGAACTAACAGTGTACGGATATTCTTTTAAATGTCGCATTGCCCAATGCGCAATGGTGGATTCAAGGTTATACAGAGGGGAAGAAATTTTGTCAACCATGGGCATAATAGCCACAGGTGTTTTGTGGCTCTTTATATAACCAAACAACCTCGGTGGGATCGGCGAGTGGATATCCTTTATCTTCCAGATAGTCGGAAAGCCACTTGAGTGAGTTATTCTACGTACTTTGCTGTGGAGCTCGTCAGTGGGATCATTAGGCAAGCATTCGGAAGCCGAACCTTGGATAAAGGCAGAAAGGAGGCAGTCATAATTCTCTCTATGAATAATAGTTATTTTTTTAGTTTTATCGTCTCTCGTACAGATGAGGTTCTGCTGGCGCATCCATTCATTGGCACACGATAGTTTTGCATTTAGGGCATGGTGTTGTTCACGGGATTGTCTCTTAGAACTCATCTCCTTCTTATGTAGGATATCCCATCTTAACTTTTCTTGTAATAAATCATCATGTGAAGCCAGCAGTCTATCAATATACGGTACATTCTTTGATAATTTTGTGGTGGTACTAGCTACAGAGAACGGGCCAGTCAATATAAGGTCAGAGACAAGAGGCAGGATTTGAATGTCGCAGACAACGACCAACATATACTGGAGTTTGAGCTTCTGGTAGCGCCTGTTACGTACCTGGTGTTACAAAATCCACTTAAACTTTTTCAAGTAATTCTTCCTTAAGTTCATTTTATACCATTGTTGGCAAAGGAGAATATCCGACATATAGGAATTTATCTGGGAACCATATTTATTAGTATAGGTTCATTCCAAAAGTGAAAACTTTGCACGCCATTTATATAGAGTTCGTTTAGAATCGATAAGGCATACCTGAAACATCTTGTCTTAATCCTAAATACAGTCTTCTTAGACCTGAGGGGAATGTTTAATCGATAGAAAGACATAGGGAGCACTTTATTTAAGTCACACTCCTTAAGAAAAATATAAAGTTCTGCTCTCAGGAGCTTTCTATAGGTGTTCTTTATTTCCAAAAAGTCTTTGGGATCCATCGCCGCCTTAGCGTTTAATTAACTAGGAGTAATTCTATACCTGCTGCAGTTTACATTGCCTATACACAAACACAAGCCTTTAAAGCAGGTAGACGGGTGATAAGAAACACAAAAAAAATTTAATTATAACGTTTTTGGTCAGTTTATTGACCCTCTTCAGTAAATCTACATACATTTAAAATATAACAATTCTTAACTGAAGACGGTTATAATCCACCATTGCGCATTAGGCAATGTGACATTTTAAAGAATATCCGTACACTGTTAGTTCCTCCAGCCACTTTATAGAAAGACTTCTAGAAAAAGGGCCATTCCCAGATGAGCACATCTCTGTCTTAGATTACAAGTCGCTCTACCCGTCCATTGGGTTAGCGCCTGCATGCCTACTTTTATGCAGATTTATCCTTGAGCACCTAGAAGATACTAATTACAATGCAAAGATATTACGTACAGTGTGCCACCTGATAACGTACAATTCCTACTACACGTTCCGGGGTAAATATTATATCCAAAGAAAGGGTGTCCCTATAGGAGGACCCCTTGCTGGGGTTATGGCAGAAATAGTTGTTAGATACAATGAAACCTGTGCCATCCGCCCTTTCCTATCAGATATTAAGCTCTATGTGAGGTATGTTGATGATATATGTATCCTATGGAATAATGAACGCACACACGAACTTCTCCGGGCCCTCACTGATAGCTCCTTAGGACTTAGCCTCA
>AYEL01087881.1:0-14793 GCA_000484575.1 Olivierus martensii
TATATAAATATTTTATTTAATTATATATTAACCATTTTGATCCAACATATGTTGCCATCTTTCTGGTAGTAGCATGATTCCATGCTCATACAATTTCTGATTTTTACTTGCAAAAAACTGAACCAAGTGATTTTTGACATCCTCATTTAAACTGAGTGTTTTACCATCTAAAGAATTTTGTAAAGACCAGAATAAGTAATAATTGGAGGGTGCCAGATATGGCAAATATGATGGGTATGGTAGCACATCCCATCCAAGCTGTAACAACTTCTGGTGAGTTGTCAAACTTGTATGAAGTTTGGCATTGTCATGGTGACAGAAACACTATCCTTTTCTGTTAATCAATTCTGGCCACTTCTGTTTGATGGAATCACTCTTTTCTCTTACTGGTAGCAGTACATTTCCAAATTACTTGTGGAATTGTATGGAAGAAGCTCAAAAAAAAACAAATCTCTTGAAATCCCACCAAACAAAGAGCATCATTTTTTTGATGAATATGGGGTCTCGGAGTGCTTTGAGCCAGTTCATTTCTTTGGGTCCATGATCACTTGCATTCAGTTTTGTTGTAAACAATCCATTTTTCATCAACAGTTATGATCCGCTTCAGAAAGGGATCATTTTCTTTATGTTTGAGCAGCAAATCACAGATATCGATGCAATGGAGCAAATATTTCTTTAAGAATATGTGGAACCTAAATATCAATGTTTCAACAGATTGTGAACAGTTGAATTCAATAAATTCAATCTTGTAGCATTTTCTCACGTTGTTGTTCAGCAGTTTTCTTCAACCAATATCTTTATTTTGTCATTATCAGCTTCAACTAACTTTCCTGCACGTGGTGCATCTTTAACATCAAAACTGTCAGAATGAAATTTTGCAAACCAGTTTTGGCACTAGCATTCTGTTAACAACATCAACCTACAATTCACATAACTTTTTCTTTCTGCAACAGTGTTCTTACTTTTTTGGTAATAAAAAAGTAAAACATATGAAAATCTCCATTTTATTTTCCATTTTTGATAGTATACAAAAAAAAAAAACAACTGCACAGAATGAAAAAGAATATTTTTATAAATATACCTCGAAATGAGAGCTGTCAAAATTTATAATGACAATATGGCTTAGAATGAAATTGACGGGAAAAATACAACTAACGCTAATGGTGGGAAAAAAACAAAATTACTTTCCGAATAACTCAATAAATTGTAAAATTTTTGTTAGAAGAGGTTGGTTTTTATTAAAAAAAATGACTGTAATGGTGGAGAAAACATGGGATTCCTGAGAAAAGAAAATAAACTAAGTTGTGTAGTATCCTAGCAGACTCTGGTGTTGTGTGTGTTCTTATTTTAAAATTGTAAGATAATTGTACATCTCTTTGTAACCTTATAATAAAAAAAAGTCGACAGGATATTACCTATATTACACATCAAGGCTGAAATTACTTTTCCAAAGCAAGTTTTTTTCAGACCAAACTCTTAAATGTCAAAGCAGAACAAGACCAACATTCCAGAAATGCAAGAACTTTCACCTAAACTGAATTTATCAAAATTCATACAGGAAATTGATCCCAAAGCATGTGATTTTTGAAAACCAGTGTAAGTTTTTAAATATTTCAGATGATATAAAAAGTTAATTTTTTGCAATTATCTTGAAGGTGAAGCCTTGACTTACTATTTTAATACGTTATATAAAGATGATTGGAAATAAATTAAATCAAAATTTTTAACACAATTCTTGAAACCGACTGATTCATCATTTTTAAATTTTATTAAAATTTGCCAACGGTCGAGAGAAAGTATTCAAACATATTTTAATAGAAAGATGGGCATGGCTTCTTGTAATATTGATGAAGAAAATATAATTCAAGCTTTGTCTGATGGTATTGAAGAGACTTATAAAACTTTTATTCTATTACACATACTTTTAAAGCTTGGCTAAAGACAGCAGCTTGTGTCGAGGATGCACAACCAAGAGTCAAATAGCCTCAAAATCTTAATTTTGCTGGACTAAGGAATAATAATTCACAGATCTCTCAACATTCAAGACCAAGCTACAAGATTCATGCTATTTAAAATGAAACCTGAAAACCACCATATCCTTGTAAATTCTGTACAGTCGGTTCTAAAATGTATTGCAGGTTTCTCCTGGTGGATGAGAAACCGGTTGTTGTTCGATTGCAGCTCCAGGAATAGTGACAACGAGCGTATTGACATAAAATAGATTCGTCCGTTGTTATAGGAAATAGGGGGGAAGCTTCGGAATGGCGGAGGCGATCATAAAGACTGAGGCGACATAATTAATGGCTCAGTTACTATTAAGAATTCGCTTTAAAATAACAGTTTATTATTATTATTAATTTTTTAACAGAGATAAACAAACATCGAAAAACTGTAAAAAAATTACGGTAAGTGAACTTTTCGATGTAATTTTAAACATAGTTTCAAAAATTTCAGAAGATATTTTCCATAGAATAATTTCAGACGTTATATCCTTATACTTATAATCGGGGGAGAGGAAGTGCTTAAATAACTTATAATCGGGATTATCTTTCATAATATTTTGGTATAGGCCTATGTCATGTTTAACATAAGCTAGTATAAAAGAATTACGAGAAAAATTATCAAACAATTATAATATTCCAGCCAATCAAGTAAGAAACATATGGAATTATTTATTTAAGTTTCCGTTTTCTTTGTATCTGAATTATTTTTATAAATATTTTTTATAACAATGATAATATACTTATGAATTAATAAATTACTACATAATAGGAAATAGTCTTGGTTCAAATTCAAATGTTGTATAAATAACAAGCTTTTATGAACCAATAAATGCATTAATAAATTATTAACACATTATTAAATAAATTGATTTCTTTTCTCAGAATAAAATTTATATTTTTAACAAATTATATCAGACATTAATAATTCTACCTTAATCGTAACATTACAAAAATTAAAACAAATTAATTGAATATATTAAAATCTTCTTTTTTGTCATATCTTTAATATCAAATTTTTAAATTTATAATTGTAAAAATTCTGTAAAAACTATGAATTTCAGTTCATATTGTTACATTTCCTTTTAAATATCTATCACTTGTTATGTGAATTGAAAAATTTATAAGATAATCTAGATTTGATAAGTTATAATAATTTGTTATTTAAAATTTTTATAAATAAAGGAAATCAAAATTATTTGTATTTAGAAGGCAATTATTTATAAGAGGAATTCATAGTTATCACAACCATTGGCAATAGTTTTACAATAATGGCAGTTGTGTTAACCTGAAACATTTCTATAGTTAGCTGCTTTGTTTTAACTCAAAAATGTTTTGTGAAATTATATGCAATGAATAAATTTATCATGAAGAAATTCACTTAAAAATAAAGCATTTACACAAAGTTTTTTTAAATTGAATATTTAATAATTCAGAAAAGAAAATTGGAAATGATTTGCATCAATCAATATCTATAATTCAAGGAAATAATAATAAAAAATCAGACTGAACAATTTCTGCTACCATGTAACATTATCAGAATACAGTAGTCATTTTTGTTTCCCCATAAAACTTTTAAGCAAACTAAATTCTAGCAGAATATAAAACTTTTTAATGTAAAATTAAAATAAAAGAACCAACAAGCACTTTCAGTAAGATTTAAATTATTTAATCAATAATGTTTTCAGGTATCCAGGTAGCTTGATTCAATTAAACTATAGATTAAAATTGATTTTTCTCTAGTTCATTTTCTCTTACCAAATCAGAAGACCAATCAGAATGACCTGTTTCCTAGATTAGTGGTTCTTAACTCTTTCTGGAGTTAAGGAACACTTCTAATAGTAAAAAAAATTTTTGCAGAACACCAAAAATCAATTAAATTTATATAAGCTATACAATTTTAAAATTAACAATACAAATATGTATGCAGGACTTAACATATCTTTAACTAAAAATTATATGTTACATGTTTCATGATTTCATAGAACATATGTAATGTTTCATGATTTCATAGAATATTTGTAATGCAGAATTTGCAGAGGATTTGTTTGCAGAACACTAGTATTCCATGAACACTGGTTAAGAGCCATTGTTTAAGATAAACAATACTCTACACAGAAGATCATTAATCTTCATCTCATTATTACATAATAAGTTGATCTATCCAAAATTGTCATTAATAAAGAAAGACAATTACACATGCTCTTTCTTAAGCCCTGTAATAAAAACAAACATTTGGAAGCATTACAGCTGTAAATCTCATCCATACAAAATAATTGCATCTTCAATTTCACATCACATTTCAAACAAAACTGTAAATTAAATTACATTCATGAATAATACAAAAATTAAAAGTATGAAACATAAAAAAAAAATTAAATAATACAAATAATATAAAGCACAAATAAAAGTACACAATAATAATAATATGATAATCAATTAAAAGTAATAGTAATAATAAAGGACTAAACATTTTATACATCAGTTGACATATATTGCTGGCAGACCGGATTTGCATTTTTGGGGGCCCTAGGACGAGCAAGGCTTTGGAGTCCCTAAAAATTCAAATCAGCTACGTCTAATTTTAAAGACTCCTTAAAACTTTTAAGGAACCTTTAAAATTTTACTTTTTATCTAGTACTTTAATAAAAACCCATTTTTTCTTATTAAAAGTTTATAAAAGTTGAAAACTGATTGATAATTTTGGGGCCCCTAGAATTGGAGGGCCCTAGGATGCAGCCTAGTTGGCATATTGGTAAATCCGGCCCTGATTGCTGGACAAGAATTTTTAGAAAATGAATTAACATTAAAATCACCATAATAAAATTGGCAATATTATTAAGATTTTCTCTTTACTACTGATTTTAATGCTGGGCATTACTGGAAATATAAAGCTTCCTGTATAGCTGTGTACTTACAAATAATAATTTATCATTTGCTTAAAGTACTTGTTATATTATTTGTATCCTATGCAGAGCTTAGTGTATCTTTTCTTTTGTACTTATTTCCTTCATTGATTTTCTTACATAAAATAAAATATATAAAAATTTGATATCACTGATTTAAAACAAAAAATTTAGCTGCTTTATGTCAATAATTTATACTGTATATATCAAATTTTTATATATTTTATTTTATGTATCACTGATTTAAAACAAAAAATTTAGCTGCTTTATGTCAATAATTTATACTGTATATGTCACCTTTTTATTACATCTTTGAAAAATTTTTGTAACTAAGTTAAACTTATTTAAAAGTATTAAAGTGATAATTGCAAATATATTCTAGCTAAATTCAATCTCTAATAAAATTTCAAAAGAAGTTTTTATTTTGTATGTAATTTTGCTGGATGATATCTTCCAGCATGTCATATCATTGTCATTTAAATCTTTTAAATAAACCACTTATTTTATTATAAATAATTATAGTGATAAAAATGAAAACCAAATCTAATGAAATATATTAAAATTTTAAGTAGATAACAAAATATTGAAAAAATAAATAAAAATCAAATTTATAAAAAATTTTATTTTTGTGAAAAATATTCAAATTTAATTTATTTAATCAGAATCTACTCAATATAGTAAAATACAATACTCAAGTTTTTTAATAACTTGATACCAATCAAGTTATTAAAAAACAAATTTATGTCTTTAATTCAGAATAACTCACAGTTCTTCTTAGTCCACTTTCGCTTTCACAATTTATCGCTCACTATTAACTTTTACTGTCCAAGTCTTGCAATTCAACTAAACTCAACTCAGGTTTGCAGCTCACCTATTTATACAACTTTTCCTACATTCTAGATCGTACGATAACTGTCGATTTAAGAATCATCCTGTTTCTAGAAATTCTGTAACAAATATTACTTTCTGCTGAGTTCAGCGGCCCATTCAGCTACCAGTGGCGCAACCCACCTTGAATATTGTTAATTTGATTTTTTCTACCGTATTCTGTATTAATTAATGTTTATGTTTTCATTTTCAAAATAAATTGAAAAAGTATAAGCATTAAATTGCTTCTAAAAATTAATGAACCAATCCCTTTTTTTCTTTAATCCTTATCTCAATTTTACAGGTTATAAAATAGATTGATTTACACGGTTTACAGTTTAATTGAACATATCCTTCTATTAGAAGTTATAAAGAACATATCCTCGACTTTTCTTTATCTTCTTTAGATCGATTGGTTTACAGTTTAATTGAACATATTTATTTTGTATGAATTCTGCATCTTTACAATTTAATTGAACATATCCTTCTATTTTGTATGAATTCTGCATCTCGTTTTACATGGTTTCAACATATCCTTCTATTTTGTATGAATTCTGTGTCTCGTTTTACACGGGTTAGATCGATTTACACGGTTTACAGTTTAATTGAACATATTCTTCTATTTTGAATTCTGCGTCTCGTTTTACACGGTTTCGGTTTGCACGATTTTTCCTTATCTACCATGTAAATCGAGGGCTGAGTGTATATTAATCAGCATAGTACTTTGATTCCTTTTTAATATAGGCCAAAACTATATTAAACAATAATTATTTAAGATAGACACCTAACTAAGCCATAAAACTGAATTTAAAATTTTCAATGTTCATTTTTAAGCATTATTGTAATAATTTGGTGCATTTTAGATAAATATACATCTATAGAATTATTTTTTATTACTTATCTTTTTTATTAATTATTCCAATCAGAATGAACAAAATAAAGATTTTTGCTTGTTTTAATTGAAACTCAATGTTTCCATGACTATACTCTAATTTCACTGTTGAAGAGGGTTAGAAAATATTTGAAAATGTTCCAGTAAATAAAATATTTGTTACATTACTATTAACTGCTATAAGAGTGCTATTGTATTTATTTATGATTTAAAAGCTGAACATTAAGCAGTTTTGTTTTCTTAATTGACTATTAGATTATCTATACTGATATATGTTTGATTTATGCCATAGATATGTACCTGAAGTTATAGCATAAATTGAAAGTGATTAAATTTTACATAAAAATTTTTCAAATTGACAACTTTTTATACAGATAAATGGTAACTAACAGCCCTACACTCAAACAGCAAACATTATATATCAATTTTTACATGTTTATATCCAAATTATAAAACAATTTTTCAGAACTGAATCATATTACTGTAATTTTTAAATAAAGTAATATAACTCAATATAAAATATTAAAGTATTATATGTTATATTTATATGTGAGTTATAAGAGTGTGAAGATTGAATACTATATCTTTTTACCACTTTACATCCTTTTATTCTATTCTGAAATATTTAATATTTTATATTGAGTTATATTACTTTAAGTATTATATGTTATATTTATATGTGAGTTATAAGAGTATGAAGATTGAATACTATATCTTTTTACCACTTTACATCCTTTTATTCTATTCTGAAATATAAAAACAAAGTTATAAACTATATATTTTAGTCACTACGTTCAAAATAATAGCACACTAAGCAGTGAAAAACATTAATGAGTAACAAATTCATTAGTTTTTCACTGCTTAGTGTGCTATTATTTTGAACGTAGTGACTAGAAAGTAAAGCAGTTTTAATAGTTTATCTTTATACTGCTATATATTTTAGTAACAGAATGAATTTGAATAATGTATTTTTTTATATAAAAGAATATATCAATTATCTATCTATTAACTTGATATATCTGGATTTTTTCAAATTCTAATAATATGTAAATTTTATTCAATCTATTAGAAAATCAAATATATTTGATAATATTTTAAATCAGATTTTAATTACTTTATCAAAGTAATAAAATAAAAAAATTTTTCAGGCAGAAAATTGAGTAATTTTCTGTTTTCCTTGAAGGAATATAAAATTACTAACTAAAATTAATAAAAGATGTAAAATTAGAATAACTGAAATAGCAAAATGATTGAACAAATTTAATCTTTGATAATTTGTTCATAACTGATGCTAAACTTAAAAAGCATAAATTATATTGGCATATAGTTTTTACCAATATAGATCATGATTTAAAATTTGTTCAATCTTTAGCATCAGTTATGAACAAATTATCAAACTTAAAAAGCATAAATTATATTGGCATATAGTTTTTACCAATATAGATCATGATTTATATATATTCACAAAAACACCTTTGTACGTTATAAATACATTCCTGAATATAAGACAAAGTGAAATGATAGAAACTGGGAAACTGTTTGCTATAAGAGTCTGTTGAAATTCAAGAAATATATTCTTGAACTTATGTCTGAACTTAGTATACTAGTTTAGTAATGAAATGAAAAGCAAATAACAAATTTTTTATTACAAAAGCACAGACATTAACTGTGTCTTCTTAAAATAAGTTTTTTCTACCTGATGATCTTTCCTGAAATACCATTTCAGGAAAGATCATTCTAATTCAGCTAAAGATTTTCTGAAATACCATCTAATTATTTAAACAATAACAAAATTTCATCAATAATTAGTATTAATTTTCTTAGTATAACCTAAAAAGCAATTTTTTTTTAAATGAAAGTCCATAATAAATAGGTCAATAGACAGCATGGAAGCATTATAAATATTTCCATCTGTGCAGATTAAAGAAGTAAAAGACATCTTTACTACATAAAGTTCAAGTTCAATTCCGGATCCCCTAATTCCACATTTTTAAAAGATATGGACCTAGCCTATTGACCTCCATTCTTGAAGACCTGTTGCCTGACCCAATTATGATGTGGTCAATCTATGATAGGGTTTAGAACAGTGGTTCTTAACCAGTGTTCCGCAAACATGTTGCAAGTGTTCTGTGAAATTAGGAGAGCGAGATCTACTTGAATGATCATAGCGTACTGTGCAGTACGCATTTTATAATGTCGACAAGATTCGACTTGCATTTTCGAATAAACTATTAAACAGGCTTAACCACAAAAGCATTTAAGATTTTGCTATAGTTTTTGACATCATATTTGTGTGAGCTAGACTTTTTTAATTTTTATGTTCATTAATGTTGAAAAGTAAAAGACTTAGAAATATTGATGAAGAAATGAGAATAGCTTTATCATGTATTAGACCTGACATTGCTCAAATCTTCAAAAGACAATTAGCTTAGGCATCACATTAAACTTGATTTTAAAATGTACCATTTTTCTAAGAGTTACTTACAGTTCTTAAGAATGTTTTTTTTTTACTGTTATTTAATGTATAATGTTTAGTAAAATACATGTTCATGCATATTTTTGTTGTTTGTTTTATGATCTTTATGATATAGTGTTCTGCAATTTTTTTACAGTCAAGTGTTCCATGATTTTGGAAAGGTTAAGAACCACTGTTCTAGAATAACCTTGCAATTTAATAATTTCTGGTTAGAAAGTGGCATAAAAAACTAAAGAAAGAAAGAAAAAATGTTTCTTGATATTTGCTATTGTTAAACAGTTTCAATAAAATATACTTTGCATGAAAATAATATTCATAATAATTCAATCCTAACATTATCAAAAATCAATCATATAATATGTTCTTCTCACGCTTGTTTTATGTTACTTTCCATCTTATTGCCTACTCATATCCCCATGAAGTAGTGGGAAATAACAATACCATCATGGGCCACTCACATTCATGATGGGGTAGAGTATCAAATGAAGGGCATAATTTAAGAAAATCTGGAGTTGGATCTGGAATTGAACCAAATTACTCCAGAATATAAGCCACTACTATGCCATGCAGCCATCTTGCAACTTTGGAGGGATGAATTAAGTTGTAGACAACAAAAAAGATGAGCAGAGCCAAGACCTTTAATATAAATTTTGAAGTATGAGATTCAATTCTGATTTTGTGGATGAAAAAATCAAAATCTTTCCACATGATCAATTTGACCAAATATGTATAGTGGATTCCGCTTAATTGGGACACGTCGGGCCAAGCCATTTTGTCCCAATTAAACGAAGTAATAATAAATTCTAAAATAAAATATGTAATTCGTAGGTAAATAAATAATAGGTAAAAAAATAATAATTAGGTACCTATTTTAATGATTTATTAAAATAGGTACCTAATTATTAGTTTTTTACCGATCTCCGTCTTCAATACTGGGCCGCTGATATTCACGCCTCGCCCGCTAACTATAGAAATCCATTGATCTAATGCTTCTTCGACTTCTGAATCCTTTCCATCACGCTTTCTTTTCGATGTTCCTGGAATTTCTTTCTGTCATGCCCATTCCTCATGCAGTTGATTTTCTTTTTGTAGAAGACGCGTCTATGGTAGATTTTGGTTTATTTCAGCGAGTCTATCATGGCTTGTATATCTATGGTAGATTTTGGTTTATTTCAGTGAGTCTACGATGGCTTGTATTACACTACGGTAGATTTTGGTTTATTTCAGTGAGTCTACGATGGCTTGTATTAAATGGCTGGTTTTCTATGGTAGATTTTGGTTTATTTCAGAGAGTCTACGATAGCTTGTATTAAATGGCTGGCTTTTAATTTTAGAGTCTATGATAGCTTGTATTAAATGGCTGGCTTTTAATTTTATTCAGTCAAGCGATTTTACTTGAGTGTAAAATCCTTTCTTGACATCTTGGCAAAGATTAGAATATGTATGTGTAGCCATACTTTGGAAAAATCCCTAAAATATATCAAAAATATGTATGTATGTATGTATGTGTAGCCATACTTTCGAAAAATCCCTAAAATATATCAAATTGCCATACTTTCGAAAAATCCCTGAAATATATCAAAAATTGAAAATTCCACGTAGTGTTGCCATACTTTCGAAAAATCCCTAAAATATATCAAAATGTAATGTTGCCATACTTTCGAAAAATCCCTAAAATATATCAAAAATTGGAAGTATTAGTGCATATAGTATTGCCATACTTTCGAAAAATCCCTAAAATATATCAAAAATTGAGTAGTGTTTCCATACTTTTGAAAAATCCCTAAAATATATCAAAAATTGAAAATTCCTTGTTAGTGTATGTAGTGTTGTTATACTTTCGAAAAATCCCTAAAATATATAAAAAATTGAAAATTCCTTTCCTGCTATCGTCCCAATTAAGTGTTTAAATTATATATTAGTTTGGTTTCCATTCTTTGACTCCTGTCCCAATTAAGCATTTAAATTATGTATTAGTTTATCAGTTTAATAGTGTCCCAATTAAGCGAAAAGTTGTCCCAATTAAGCGTTTAAATTTTGTATTAGTTTATTAGTTGGTTTCTGTTCTTTGAGATTTGACCCAATTAACTGGAATCTACTATATATATAGAATTCTTGAGATTTGGCCCAATTAAGCAGAATCCACTATATATATATTGTTCGCAATTATGCGTTGCCCCAGTTAAGCGGAATCCACTGTATTAATAATAATCTCTGGTAACATTTTCAGTTTTCTATGGCCCTGCTCAGCCAGTTCTCTTGGTGGTCCAATTAAGCAGAATCGACTGTTTTGTGTTAACTTGGACAATATTAAATGAGGACCTACTGTATTGCAATGTAAACGGCTGTCCCAATTAACCGGTGTCCCAATTAAGCGAAATCCACTGTATAGAATCCACTGTATATATATATTACTTTTAAACACTTCTTAATAATCCTTCTAATTAACCGATGTACCAATTAAGCGGAATCCACTGTATTCAAATTATTTGGTTTCCGTTCTTTGAGATTTGTCCCAATTACGCGGCTGTCCCAAGGTTCCGTTCTTTGAGATTTGTCCCAATTACGCGGCTGTCCCAATTAAGCAGAATCCACTGTATTATATTGAAATTTGACAAAATATAACCCAAATGTAGAAATAAAATAACATTCAAATTTTAAAATATATATATATTAAAACATTTAAAAATTTGGAACTGTTCTATGAGAGACTTGTACAGTGTATCAGATATCAATGTTACTTTTTATATATTATTCCACATTTATAAGAAGCACTTTGTTTGAAATTGAAACTTTTGTTCATTACAAATTGCTCATAAAGAGAATTTAGACTGAATTTTGATACAAATTTTATTTATTTGTAAAATCAGGATCTCGCATATCTGGGCACATTCTCCAGTTTATCTGTATCAAACTTACATCTTACTGAGATGAAAGCTTGCTGCAGTCACCGCTATTGCAGATTTGTTATTGATTGAAAAGAGAAAAATATCAATAAATCACTTTGTATTTATCAGCTACAAAATTTCTTATATTCATATAAAAATTGGAAATTTATATTTTTATATAACTTGAACAGAAATATCTGAAATGGATACTTTTTTGTTAAACAAAAATGTTGTGCAGTAGCATCACTGCAGCAACTATAAAATTATGGTAATAAATATTTAGGATTATGTAATAATCCCAAATGCTTATACAGTAAATTGTTTGAAATAATAATAATAGCATTTTTATTAATAATGATTACATTTTAAAATTGTATTTTATAATATGTGAAAATTTCACAATATTCCAGAAGAAAATGTTTTGTAAATTTATGTTTAATGTATTTGGCTGTCTGATTAAAAGTGGTTTTAACACATTTATATGCAGAGGCCTGAATAAAAAGGTTATATCACTCACTGTTTGATTTTCTTTAAAAGATATATTTTTTAATTTAAGATGATACTTTATTTTTAAAATTTGAAATGGTATCAACAGTCAGCAATGCAAAGCTGCTTCTGAAGGGGTGGTTGCAAAAGGATTAATGTTTTCTCTTTAATTAGTTTTAGATTCAAATAAAGTAATATCTCTGATTTGTATAATGTAATATGATCTTAAATCTGGATCCAATGCTCACTGGAATTTTTTGGGATGTACTGAGAAAGTCAAAGGAGAAAGGGAAAGAGACTACTAGTAAACAACAAAAAAATTCTTGCAGTGCTAATACCTAGTAGCAATGAAAGCAAAAAATTTTTACTTTTATTGTTTCCATCCAGATGGAAACAATAAAAGTATTAAAATTTCTGGATTTTAAATTGAGGATGTTTTTGTGAAATGTGCTAATTTCTAAAATCCTGCATATTCTTTCTATAGAGTTTAATGACTATAAATTCTAAAATAGAATCATTGCTTATATAATTCCAAAATTTGAATTGAATTTTTTACTAATAAAAAAATTTGCTTTTTTATTATAGAAAGAATATGCAGGATTTTAGAGAGTTTAATGACTATAAATTCTAAAATAGAATCATTGCTTATTATATAATTCCAAAATTTGAATTGAATTTTTTACTAATAAAAAAATTTGCTTTTTTATTCATAAACAGGGTTTGAAACCTGAAACACTAATATTACCAAAATAATAATAAAAAATGGTGGGGTATCAATACTTTTGTTCACCACTGTAGGTCGCTCTATAAGTGGCAGCCGCCAGATGCAGAATATTCTTGATAAGACATAGCGACTTAACTAATGCAACCTAATCTTAATTATCTACACAATAAATATGCATATTTAACTTGTAATATATTGAATAAATTAAAGTGACTCAATTAAACACAGTAAACCTAGTTTTTCCCTGATTAAGAAAAATCATAACTTAAAGACTATGCCAGATAGAAAGATATATATTGCAACATTAAGTCGGCCTAAGAGTTTCTTATAATGATTATATAATGAATAATCTTTGAACAATCGGAATTAATGCTGCAATCTCCAATATCGAAAATGGCCTCTAAGCAAGAGTTGTAGTACCTTAGTAAGAAGAATTTCAGGCAGCTATGGGAAGTTCTATGACAAGATGGTGCGCTGTGAAACTGAGATTAGATTACTCATCAGTAATTGAATATAACGTTTCCAAACCGATTGATTGAAAGGAATGATACGGAGTGAAGTTGGCCCCCACTTTTGAATTTTTAAATATTTTCTTTTGCACTTTTAACATTTAGGTTCTAGACCCAACGGTTTGGCCCATACAGCCAAAATAAATTCGATGAGACTAACTTGATATTTGCTTTTTTATTGATGTCATTAATCATAAATCACTTCATAACTTATCTACTTATGCATACAAATACCATAATTTACTATCAATTATTATAAATAAAATAGTTATTTCTAAATACAAAAAGAATTTTAAGATATCAAGCTATACTTACTGTATTTAACCACATTATTTAAAAGAACTTATAATGAAAATAAAATAATATCGAATTTTGTAATTCTTAATCACTTAAAGTACTAAGTAATTTGACTATTTTCTTTCACAAATCCCTAAATAAACATACTCGTAAATTATGAATTTTTATGGTAAAATATGAATATTACTCAAAAAATTTTTATTTTGTAATAAAACTTATTACATAAAAGCATAATATCTATGCTTATTCCTTTTCCATAGAGGCCAAAATTAAATAAACCATTATTTAATAAATAATGGTTTATTTATTAAATAATCCATGCAAACGGAAATTTTAAAATTTTGATATCATATATACAATATATATACTTTTGTATATATGATATGAATATACATTTGTTATTATTTTATTATTTTTGTCCTACTTATTTTTGAAATTATTTCTGAAAGTTAAAATAAATATTATATTTATTTCTAACTTATAATTGGAGTTATTTTTATTTGAATAGCTCGAGATCAACTAAATACTTTATTTGATCTGGAGCTATTCAAATAAAGTTTAAATGAGCAGCTTTAAAATTAAATATTAAAAAAATTTATTCAAATGAGTTTTAATTGTTATATCTAAAATTTTTTCGAAACAAATTTCTCACTAATAAAATTTTTCACTTATTATTAGTTTACTCCAAATTCATGAAAAATTATTTTGTATATACAACCATATTTGACAAATTCTTTTATCTCTTTCC
>AYEL01087882.1:0-21104 GCA_000484575.1 Olivierus martensii
AAAAAAAATTGATTTACTATATTGAAATTGAGAGAATAAATTATAAAATTATTATTTATAATTTTTTAATAAATTAATTAGTTTATTTATTTATTTTTATTATTATTTTCAAAAAATTTTTTTGAAACTTCTAACAAAGTGTTTATTTATAAAATCAGATAATTTTAACTGAAATTGAATCTTGTGAATTTCAACGGACTTTCAATGACACAGATTGTGTATCCATCATTGGAGATTTGCAGGAAGTATATGCAATTGCAACACCCAAACCAAAGCTTGCAAATCATACTACTGGTGAACACCTTTTATTACTTTGGTTGAATAGAATAAAATCTACAGATACATCATCACAGGAATTGTAAGTACAAAATCATAAATCTACATGTTTTCTTAGAAAATCATATAAATAACAAGCACTATTAGCAGGAAACAGTTTTTTTATTTATGTAAAGTGTTTTCGATCTTTCTTATAGATCATCTGTTTCCTGCTAATAGTGCTTGTTATTTATATGATATGGGAATTGTTAGTTTTTATAATACAGACTTGCTTTACTTTAACTATTGCTATTCCCCTTATTTTAATTTTTAGATAAAATTGAAGTACTTATTGCAATATAGGAGAAAAACTTTAATTCAGAAATGAACTAACGTTTTTGGTGTATTACGCCATCATCAGGTTTGATTCTGTTATAAACTTTGGATTTCAATAGAACAAACAAAACAATCCGAAAGTTTATAACAGAATCGAACATGATGATTGCGTAATACATCGAAAACACTTAATTCAGAAATGAACTAACGTTTTCAACATTTTATGCAATCATCAGGTTTGATTCTGTTATAAACTTTCGGATTGTTTTGTTTGTTCTATTGAAATCCGAAAGTTTATAATAGAATCGAACCTTGATGATGGCATAATACACCAAAACGTTATTTCATTTCTGAATTAAAGTTTTTTTTCCTATACTGCAGTAAGCCCTTTATTTTATTTAAAAATTTATAATACAGATTTAAATCAAAATAGTTTTAAGTAATTTTACTCATGTAGCAGTATACTCTTAGTTTAATGGAACCTGCTTTAACAGATTTTAAGATTCAATGGACAAAATATTTAGATTAAATTTTTATTTGATTTTCAACAAATATTTGACAATGGTAGTGCTATAAGCAACATTTCATTACATAGGAGGAATGTCAATGTTATCTTATGGAATTTAGACTTAACACATGGAGCAGTTTGCTATTCAAGAGAAATGCAATGTTATTCTATGAGGTTAGGCTTAGCAGGTCAGCATGGTTTAGTGATTCACAGCACATTTATTTACATTATATTTTCTTATTTATAAAATGCAATTATTTTAATATCCATATTTCTTTTAAAACTATGTCCCTCTTCTTTGGATCTTCAAGTTATTAACGTCAATACAGCATTCAGGAAATTTAATTTAATTATCCTTGATTATTTACAAAACGTTTTCTGTTTATTCAGCCCTCTTCAGTTGTCTATTTTTATATCTAAAATACACAATTTTCTAGTGGAATACAACTAATTAGTTTTATAATTTTTAGTTTGAAAGAATGCCCCTTATATATACAGTATTAATAGCACAATTTAATACTCTTCCATTGCATCATCATAGTTAAGTTTTGTATTCTTAAAATTGTATCTTTTGCTATTTCAACAATTATATATTATCAAATTACACATGCACGCACACGCGCTCTCTCGTACGCTTGCTCGCTCACACATTTGCATGCTTGCACTCCCTCTCGCTCTCTCGTTAAATTAATGAATAATGCAATTTACTATGCTATATTTTAAAGCACTTTTGCTTTAATGGACACCTTTCCCTCTTTTAATTCATTAATATTCAATAAAATTTCACCTATTATTCGCTTTAACAGACTTTCAATATTAATGGACACCTTTCCCTCTTTTAATTCATTAATATTCAATAAAATTTCACCTATTATTCATAAAATAATATTGTAAAACCTCAGTTTAAAGTTATGAATGAAAATACATTATTCATGGCATTATCATTTATAGAAAAGTTTTAAGTTATTTCTTTACATTTACCATAGCTCTATTTATTATTATATACAGGTAACTCTTGTATAACATGGTAGTTAGGTTCCTATAAAATCTCATATAGTACAGAATTATGTTATATAAAATTAAGAACTAGTATATAAAGGGATATTACATTTCAATAGTTAACAAAAATACTCGATTTTATTTTTATAACTATTGAAAACTTAATTATTATTAAAAATAGTAATAATTGAACAATTGGCTTATAAACTGTAATATATATCAGATAATATATGTTAATTTAAATTTTTTTACTCTTCAAGTACAATCAAATAAGAATATTGTCTGTTCCAAAATATCTTCACCTTCTGAATTTTCTTCTGGAGCATTTAGGTTTTGTATATATTCTTCTCCTTTTAAAAAATCATTAATCTAGGTTTGCTTGCTTTTGCATGATAGATTTTTGTAAATTTCATAATACAAATGGATTACCATTCCAGGATTACTGTTGTTATCCAAGGCACGATTCCCCATAGAATTTAATTGAAAATTGATTAATACGTTCCGGCTCCTTCCCACAACCATAGTAAATATTAAAAATGCAAATAGTCATAAAAATATGGGAAAATATTAATTTTTTTTGTAGCAAATATGGAAAAATAAACATTTTGTGAACAATTCGTTTCATAAAACAGTTTTTAATTATCAATCTTCACCAGAAGGACAATTGGGCTCACTTTGGAGTTTTTTGACAAATGAACCTGTAAACACTGATTAGCAGCTTATAGATTCAGCCATTATTATATTGATAAGATTTGATTTTGCCTTTTAATGGCGAATGAACAGTGACGTGCATTCGCCAATTTATTGTCTATATCAGGGCTGTCCAACATGCGGTCCAGCATAAAATCGTAAACTTCCTTAAAACATTGAGATTTTTATGTACTTAATGAAGTTAGGTATTTAAATAATAAAAATTTCTTTATCTACATTTCTTATTTCTATTTTCTAAAATATTTCTTATTTCAGTGATTAAAATTTCTTGACCTGCTCAATGATTTAAAAAAAAAATTCTGAATGAAAAGAGTCAGATTATTATGCGACGACATTTTTGCTTATTTGTCATGATGGATATCATATATTGTACATTCTAACTTTTTTGCTTAACAACTGTCGTTACTTTCTCGAAAAAATACATTTGAATACATTTGCTAACAATAAAAATTTATTGTGAATAAAATTTAAGAATATTTAAGTAAATACTATTTTTTTTTATTTTATAACATATGCAATTTAATTAAATCAATACAATAGATTATTAAATTTTGAATGTTTTCAAAAAATGATACAGTATACTATAGTTTCTCTTTGAATAAATAAATTTTAATTTAATAATTGCTTGGTTTGTGTGTTGTGTATTTAATCAAAAAACTTCTCTAAATGTTATGGTGTTATTTTAAAATGATATTCAACATATTTAATTTGTACATATTTTATTTTTATCACAATTTTCATTCATTTATGATTAATAAATTGAGAATCTTATTTAATACTAATTTAAATAATGAAAAATTAAAATAATCTTTCTTTGTTATAGTTCACCTGTCAATAACTAAAAATTAAATTTGTTGCTAGAATTTTTACTGAGAAATTTTTTATGATATGATATATTTTATAATTAACATTTCTTATTCTAGTCCTCTTGCAAATAAGCAAGAGGACTAGAATGAGAAATGTTCTGTTGGAACATAAGTGAATATGAATTAAAAATGTAGATAATCTTCAATTTATGATGACAGTTTCATCAAAAAATTTCATGATTGGTCAATGCAATTCTAGGATATAAACCCCAGACCTAATGATACAAAAAAAGGATAATTTCTGAATATATCTGTTTCTTGTAGTTTTATGTTTGTTATGTTTATTAAGATAATGTATAGTGTCTAATTTATTCAGAAATTATCCTTTTTTTGTATCTGTTTCTTGTAGTTTTATGTTTGTTATGTTTATTAAGATAATGTATAGTGTCTAGTAAACATTAATAGTGAGAGATCCATAAATTTTGGTCATTTTCAATTTCCAATAATAGGATTGAAAACCAAACCAGTCCCAAAATCCAGAACTATCTGTAAAATCATTAATGAAAATAGGAAAACAAAGGAATTTTAATGCTAAAATCTTTTTCTTGGGAATTTTAAGAATTTAATTGTGAGAATTTTGAAAGTTTAACTGAAAAATTATTTTTTAGTTAAACAATTGAAAAACATATTCCATGTCCTTATTTTTAACTAGATATGTTTGCATTAAAATATAATTTGATCATTTAAGAATTCACAATAATTTTCTTAATGCTTTTAGTAATAAACTATAATAAGCAATATACCAATGAATTCATAATCTTATCATCATAAAAGGCTTATACATTTTTATGATTGAATAAATACTAATAAAAATTCATAACAGAAGTTTGTAAATTTCATTCTTGTATATTTATTACTATACTATAATAAAAAACCATTGAGAACTATGAATGAATATAATTTAAGATTCAGTCTGGATTCTATACATTAAAATTTTCACATTTGCATACAAAATAATCAATTTTATTTAAAACACAGAAATTAGAAACAGTAGAAGCATTAATGATCTTAATCACTCAAAAATATTGGTATAGAATATTTTTCAATTGAATATAGAATTTTTCAATTCAATTTTTTAAACTTTAAATTTTTAAAACTTGATTTTTAAAATTTACTTGTCATCTTATTTTTCATCAATGACTGACTTTTAATTTATAATTGCTTTTTTCCTTCTAGTTACGTACATATGCTTGAATAACAAATTTTATATTTATCTATTATATTTTTATAATTGTTTTCTTATTACTCTTTTGTTTTTTAAAAATAGATTTTCAATGCCATATGTATTACAAATATCACGTGAAGCTACCTATAAAGATATAAGGATAAACATTTTACAAAAATCAAAAGAAGTTTTTAGAGAAAATCTCTCAGAGGTTAGATTATATTTTTCTTTGTCAAATGGCATGCTTCTAGTTATTGAGGGCACTGATTATTACAGGATTTTTTGGGCCTCTAATATTTAATAATTTCTCGAAAATTAGTAAATATTCATTTAATTTAATATAAAAAAATAAATGATAATTTTGACTGTTAAAACCTTAAAAGTTTGGGGCTTTAGGCAGTTAATTAGTGCACTTTATCTAAAACATGCCATTATCCTTTGTCATTTTATAATGAAAAAATTTATTTTTTCTTCCTTATACAGGCTGAAGAAAATTCTATTCAACTTTATGTTGTAGGGGGCATTCCTGAACAATGTTATTTACCAGATGATGTAGATCATCCTCTTTATGTGCCAACAGTAGATCATGCTCTGGCACTCTGCGAAGAAGAAGGACAGAATGGTGGACCACCTCATTTAAAACTTATTGTTGAATGGGAAAATGAAATTAAACAAAAGTGAGCAAAGATATAATTTGTACATTTTATATATAAGAAGTTCTTGGTTTATGAATTCCTGAGTTTGCGAGTTTTTTCAAATATGAACTCTAATTGCAATAAATAAATACTAAATATTCATAAAAAGACATTTCAATCCACAGAGGTAATAATATAGTATGACTGAATTTGTAGCATAAACTTTGTTGTGTGCTACAAAATTGGAAAAATCAAAATGGTGGCTGAAAAGTGGTAGTAGTGCATCCTCTAGTTTGACCAGCATATTTTATAAATAATTTCCATTCTTGGTTTCTTCCTAAAAAGAGAAACCAGGAATGGAAGTTCTCCTGCCTAAGGCAGTAGCTCGTTTATTTGTCTGTTAATTATGAAAAATAAAAATTCTTCCTTAACATTTATATAGCATAAATAATTTCATTATTATAATTTGCTTAATTTTAAAGAATAGGTCTTCATTTCTTTAGATAAATAAACTATTGATTTTGTTGGTCTTTATTTAATTTAGTGTGGAGCAAATTTCATTGGTGACAACAGAATCCAATTTAACATTATGTCTATGGAAATTGATTCTTGGTTTATGAGTTCTTTATAAGCAATTTCCAGGTCCAAATTGCCTTGTAAAGTTGAGAACTATCTGTATAAATATAAATATATCTAGTTTTCATACATCTATAGTAATTGAAGATGGCTTGAATTCCAAAAGTGTTTTTCAATTTTTTCATTATTATTATTGATATACAAAAACTAATTTATTTATTTATAAAACAAAAATTATATGCTTGTTTAGGTAAAATTTAAAAATAATTATTTTTATACACATATTTCAGATTGATTGATGTTTCTAGTGATTTAGTAAAAGAAGAAAGTAGTTGGAATTTAGATCTTGATCAACAACAGAAAGTTTCAAAAACAACATTATATGAGTGTTTTGAAATGTATTTTAAAGAAGAAAAGGTATAAATCATTAAATTTTTCAAAATGATAAAATTTCACAATATTTTTGGAATTTTATATCCTTTATATATTCAAAATATTAAGTGATAAATAAATTAAAAAATTATGTCATCAATTTATTGTTATTATAGTTAGAAGCAGAAGATGCCTGGATGTGTCCTAATTGTCGGTGTAGACAGCAAGATGATAAAATTTCACAATATTTTTGGAATTTTATATCCTTAATATTTTGAATATATAAAGTGATAAATTAAAAAATTATGCCATCAATTTATTGTTATTTATTATAGTTAGAAGCAGAAGATGCCTGGATGTGTCCTAATTGTCGGTGTAGACAGCAAGTAGTAAAACAATTAAGTTTATGGACAGTACCAGATATTTTTGTAATTCACTTAAAGCGATTTAGACAGGTTGGTGTAAATTTTAATAAATATAACATAATAAATTTTCATTATTTTAAATCAATTTAACATATTCTTTTATTTCAGTCATCAACACACAGAACTAAATTAACAACACTTGTGGAATTTCCGTTATCATCCCTTGATATGTCTCAATTTATGACATCACGCCAACAAGAAATGCCTACTCATATAATAAATGGAAATCTGAACACCTTGTCATATTGGTCTCCTTGGAAACGACATAGATTGCAAAATTATTCACAGGGGGATGATGTTTATGAATTGTATGCTGTATGTAATCATCAGGGGAATATGCAAAGTGGTCATTACACAGGTAATTTGAAAATTTATTTCTATGTTGATTTTTTTCCTTTTGGTAATTTATAAATTATTTCTTTATTTCAGGATATTGTAAAAATCCCGTTGACGGACATTGGTATCTTTTTGATGATACCAAAGTTACACAAATTCCAGAATCCAAAATTGTAACTGCTAATGCATATATCCTTTTTTATCAAAAAAGCAATTTATTGTCATCATCATGTGCCTCTTCATCAACATCTGGTTATAGTACTGCCTCTACAGCATCCTTATTGAATTCAGACCATTGGTCGTTTCGCATGCCACCTTTCCATTGTTTGATGTCAAAAATCAACAAAAGTCAGGATGCACTTTGTGATATTGGTAAAAAAATATTTTTGATTTTTAAATCCTGTATAAAAGATTTATGCAATAATTATTTTATATTGCTAGATATGCCAGGTGAAAAAACATTAATGCGTCCAAACCGTCCATTTGATCGTCGACACAGAGCTTATTCCAGCATGGTCTCTCTTCGATCCCAAAAAACAGACATTCAGCCATCAGTTTTCCATGAACTAGAAAGGCATTCTGATGATGAAATAATTGAACCAATTATTGAATCAAATTCACCAGTTTTATTGCAAGATTTAAATAAAGTAGCATCTAAGAGTTATTGGACAGTGACGTCTGTTTGACAAAGAAAGAAATGATCCTTCTTATTACTAATTTCTTCAGAAGATATTTTTTTTTTTTTTTTTAAAGAAAGAAATGATCCTTCTTATTACTAATTTCTTCAGAAGATTTTTTTTTTTTTTTTTTCCCCTAGAAAATTTATTTTTGCTTCAATATTAAAATTTTATTTTTTTACATAGTTGTAAATTTCATTTGACATCAATGGAAAACTTATTTCCTACATTTAAGACAATGGTGATTTAAAAATTCCATTCCATTCAATTTTTAATTATTTAATTGAACAGAAGTTTATCATCTTCAAGTGCAACAAGCTGAGTCAAGACCATTCATATTAGATAAATTTTATATAATTGAAATTTAGGTTACAAGAAATCAAAAACAAAAAAAAAAACGAGACTGTTACATCTTTCACTTAGCTGGAATCCCTGCATCAAACTTTACATCTTTACTTATCAGTATTTTAGAGTAAACAGTATTTATGGTGCTGGAATAAATCTGAATGATAATGGATCAAAGAATGAATGGATTTGTAATTTCAAATAATGCAGCAATTTTAGATGTTGTATATTGTTTATTATTAACTATTGCTAATTTTTACAACTTTATAAAGGAAAGTAGTTCTTCGATAAATAATGAAGATTTTTCAGATTGTAATCTGAATTGGATAGTTTTTCATTGATTTTGGAAAAATAATTTTTGTGTCCTAGTCAGATATGTGAATCAAAACATGCAAATTTGTGTATGTCATACACATGCAATATACAATAGCTTTCATGAAAAATTTCTAGTCAGTTATCTTTAATTTTCATCAAACTAAAATTTCTTGTTGCATTTATCACCACAAAGTCAATTTATTGTAAATATTTGCATCAATTAATTTGGGCCAATCTTTTGTATGAATACATTTAAAGATTTATTGTATGTAATGTTTAACTATATTTCAACTTGTAACATATCAGATGTAGATGTACCTGATCTAATTTTATTTTTTTTTTGACAGACTTACTATTTCCATATAATAACTGATCTATTTCCAGTTTGGTATATAATAATATACCTGTTTGTTTTGTGATCAAAAAATTATTTTAACATTCCCATTCTTGTTATGTTTATTAGTAGATTTTTATTAACGAGTTCCCTTTATATTTAATGAATTATATATGGGAATTATATAATCAGGATATATTTATATTTTTTTTATTTTTTGTTCCAAGAGCTTTGATTTCTTGGCAATTAAACTGTTTAGATTTGGGTAAGGAAAAATAAAATAGAAAATTATGGTTGTGAAATAATTATGTGATAGTTTTGTTTTGTTGACAGCTTACTTTATAATTAAATTTAATCAAGATGTTGTATTTGTGTATATAAAGATATAAATTTATAATTGTTTAAAATAAAAAGTGGGATTTTTATGAATCAATATATATATATATTATTTCTTGAAGTGTGCTTTTGATTTTTTTTATATGGTTTCAAACCATTTTCTAAATTATTCATTTCAAATGAAATTTTATGAGGAAATTAAATGCTTATATTTTAATTGGGTAATTTTATCATGCAATGAGCAATTCAATTGTTTGTCAGATTTTTACACTGAATTATTTTATCATAAAGTTTTTAAAAGCAATTATACTGCATCAGTTTTATATAATTTTAAAAAATTCTCATAAATCCAATACATTTACTTACTGAAAGTTTAATCTCATTCCTAGATATCATCACAATTGTAAATTTATTGCATCTAATTTGTCTTTATTTTAATCATACTTTCTGATATTTCATGTTTATACTGTCATAATAGTTGTTCATACTAGTATATATTAAATGATAAAAGTTTTAAAACATTTGATTCATTTTATTGGATTAGTTTTCATATAATGGATTATCTAAAAATATTTGTGATTGTTAGAAAATATCATTTTTAAAGATTAATAATACTGTTTACATTTTATTAACTTTTTATATGAAATTCTTGTGATAAACAAATCCTAAAGTTAATTTTGTCTCTAATAAGAAAATAACTGCACTGGCACTATTTGTAATAACATAGTAATATTCTGAATTGTTTATCTGTATTTAGTAAATTTGTAAACAGTTACTACAAAATTAAGACAAACTTTGATAGCTCTGCATAATATGTATATATGATATCCCAGTTAAGTGATAGAATGCTAGCAGAGAAACCATTTGTATGAATGCACATTGCATGCCTGTTATAAAAACATTTTATATGTCAAATTCAAGAAAATTGTTAAACTTATATTTGTTTGGTGCAATGGTAAAATTGTATGAGTGAATGAATCTTGTACTTATCTTTGAAAAGTGCTACATATTTTTAACTAAAGAAATGTAATATTTAAGAAAAAGTAAATTAAAAGCTTGTTATAAGAGAGTAATGCCTTTTTTTTTTTTTAAATTTTAACAGTTAATTTAGCACAATGTATTTAAACTTGTACAGATTACAACAATTGGACATTTTTGACTTATAATGGGGTTATATTTTGATAACAAAAATGAACTTTGTAAGTCAAAAATGTCCAATACCATGTTATAGGAGGGATACCTGTACTATTAGATAGGTTCCTAAAAAACACCATATTGTGTGAAACTGTATTATATGAGACCTGGAGCCAATACAAAAAGGAGAGTTACATTCCAAAACCAATTAAAAACAAATAACTTTATTTAATTCCACATAAGAAACTTAAAAATATTAATAATACGAAACAAAGAAAGACCCTAAAAAAACAATATATGTTAGCACAGTTATTAATTAAAAATACAAATACAATGATATATATAAATCGAGAAACTCAGAAAAGAACATCACTGACACAAACGGACACCTCTCTAGGAAAAACTACATTGTCACATGAGAAAAAAAAACTGCCAAACTTTTTCAACTTGTCTGCAGTGCAACCAATAACATCTTCCCCCTTTGCATCACAGACACAACTAAAAAAATTCGTTTTAACTAATAAAGGTTTATAAGACAACAGGTGCAGGTATGCGAGAGATGACCAAGTGATTTAGTAAATAGATCAGCAGGATTTTCATTTGAAGGAATATAATCCAGTTGTATCATCCCACTGATTACTTTGTATCTAGCATAGTTATATCGTGTATCGATATGTTTTATACGAGAATTCTCTACCTGGTTTTGGGAAAAATCTAATGTTGATCTGTTATCACAAAATACATTAACTGGTTTAATAGAACAATTAAATAAATTCAGTTCTTCGAGAATTCGCACGAGCCACTCGATTTCTTGGACAGTCTCGGATAGTGATACATATTCAGATTCCACTGAAGATAGAGCTATACATTTTTGTTTAGCTGCTTGCCAAGATACAGGTACACCAAATAGGAAATCATTTAGTAGTATGTTCATCAGTCTTTCATTGATGTCGCCTGCCCAATCGGCATCACTGTAAGCTATAAGTTTATCATCATTTGGCTGAAGATGGAGTTGCCAAGACTTAGTTGTATTTAAATATCAAAGTATATGCGTCACTCCTTTCTAGTGCACATATCCTGGATTCTCGATAAATTGACTTAGCTTAATTACTGTGTATAAAATGTCTGGTCGAGTTCTGGTAGCTAGGAACATAAGACTTCCAATCACTGCACGATATGGGTATTTAGCCATTATCTCCTTTTCCTCTGATGTTTTAGGTGAATCACTTATTGACAAATGAACACCTGGATCGATCGGAGTACGAGCTGATTGACATTCATTGAATCCGCATTTTTGAAGGATCTTCTTAGTATAGTTAAACTGATTCATTGACCATGCACCATTATCTTGCTTCATCATTTGTATACCTAATATATAATGCAGCTCTCCAAGGTCTTTAATATTAAACTTTGATGAAATACATTGTTTGATATCAAACAATGTATCAGTTTTGAAAAGTTATATGAACTGCCTATAACACTATTTTAACAACTAATATAGAGCACAATTGGCAGTAGTGACTTTCAAATTATTTTATTTATGAAATAAAATAGTTTGGAAGTCACTACTGCCAATTGTGCTCTATATTAGTTGTCATTCAATATATTAGTAGTTTTCGCAAATATGACTAAATCATCAACATAAGCCAAAAGTACGGCTTCTTTGTCAAGCATGTAAACGCAATTACAACTACTCATTGCACTAAACCCAAGTTCAACAAGTGTACAATTTAGTTTAAAGTACCACTCATGGCCACTTTACATAGACCTATTTATGGACTAACACAATCTGACAAAACCATTTATTTACTGCTGGCTCTAAAAATAGACAAAGGATTGTATCTGACAAAGCCACTTCTCTTTTTCCTGGAATTCTTCCATCCTGGTAGTTGCTAAATATAAATGACTTTGTTTAATAATCCATAGAGATAAGCACAGTCGACATCCAGATGTGCAGTATACCACTTAACAGTGAAGCTAACTATGGGAAAATAGGTTTCATTATAGTCTGTTCCTTTACGTTGTGAGAAATCCTGAGCAACTAATTTTGCTTTGTATCAAACAATTTCATTGTCTGGATTGGTCTTTAAGGCATACACCCATTTACATCCCATGGCTTGGCTGTCTGGAAGTAACTCTGCTACTTCCCAAGTATCCCTTGCTTCATGGTTCTTTAGTTCTTGATTCATTGCTTCATACCACTTAGAAGCTTGTGGTGATATGATGGCTTCCTCAAAACTTTCAGGAATCTTTATCTCTGTGAAATATAGGTTTGGTCCACTTGTGGTATGACATTCAGTAGGTTTTCCCTTGCATCCATAAGGGTTTCTAACGATTTTGACTTTCTTTGGATGTCCTCTTTTCCCTTTCAATTCCTCCTCAATTTCAGATTTTTCAGGTTCTCCCTTGACACTTTCGCATTCACTTCCTTCTTCAGTTGCAGATGTAATTTCCTTGGATTTTAAGATTCTCTCTGTCTTGGTTTCTCGGGGTATGTCGGATTCTTGACTTGTTTAGATTTGAAGTGGTTGAGAAAAATCAGTTGTTGTTCCTGGCAAACTTTCCTCTGGATTCTTTTCCCAACTAAGGTTATAGTGGAAATTTCTGTTTTCTATTTCCGTTTCCTTGAATTATTTGATGCCCTTTATTTGTTCATCAAAATGTACGTGCTTCGTTTCTATTACATTTTTCATTCCAGGAAACCATATTCTGTAACCTCTGGTGTGAAGTGCGTATCCAACAAGGATACCTTTCTTGGCACGATCACCTAGTCTCTTTTGTGTAGGCTTTGAGATGTGCGGAAACGCTAAGCATCCAAGTACTCTGACGTGTCTTACTGATGGCTTTTGGCCAATCCATACTTCAGGAATTTTTCCTTTCAAGAATCTGTGAGGATATCTATTTCGAACGTGAATGACTGCATGAGCAACTTCTGCCCAGAGATATTGTGGTAATTCTAAGGCGATTAATACTATATTCACAGACTCAATTATTGATCTATTAACCCACTCAGCCACACCGTTCATCTATGGACTGAACACACGTGTTCGTTCATGTTGAATTCCTAACTCTTGACAAAGTCTTGTGACTTTTTCATTGCAGAATTCTAAACCATTGTCACTGCAGAGCTTCTTCAGCTTCTTTCCTGTCTGTCTTTCAGCCAGAACTATGAAGTTTTTGATAGCTTGAGGTGTCTGATCTTTCCTCTTTAGTATATAAATTGTCAACTTTCTTGAGAAATCGTCAATAAAAATGACATAGTATCTTGATCCTCCCATTGAGTAACACAGAGCAGGACCCCATAAATCAGTATGGACTAATTCCAAAATGTCCTTTATAACTGGACCATCTAACTTGCAATGTGGAGCTTTGGTAGATTTTCCTATGTAGCAATCATGACAAAGTTTCCTCTCCATTGTTATGTCTTCTAGTCCTCTTACCATTTGACACTTTGATAGTTTCATCAGGTCGTCATAGGAAGCATGGCAAAAGCGAAGATGCCACATATCAGGACTTACTTTATTCAAGGATGACCAATAAATTTTAGGTTGAAATTTTTCCCCTGCTGGAACTGTCTCACAGTCTATAATATAGAGATCATTCTTTGCATGTGCTATCATACACAAATGACCTTGAGAATTTCGAACATTGATTCGATCATTATATATTACTGTTCTATATTTAGCAATATCGATATGTCTTCCAGAAATTAAATTTCTTCGGAGTCTTAGTGTGTAATAAACATTCTTTAGTAGGTATTCTACGATTTCACCATCACCTTTAGTTGCTAGGAGAATGTCACCGACACCTTCAACTTCGGATCTTCCTTCACCCATCTCAACATGTTTAATGCTTGTGTTACAGAAGTTTCAAAACCAACTTCTAACTGATGAAAAATGATTTGTGGCAGCCATATCGAACACCCAGGAATTTTTATTTAAGTCAGACATACAGAATCAGATTAGTTTCAGGTTTTGTCAATCCTTTTTTATTCAGCACTTTATTATTTCTTAGGATTTTTCCCTTTTTTTTCATTGGACATGACCAACTCATATTATCAAATTTACCACAGGTATAACATTTGCCAGAGAATATGGTGCATACTTCAGGTTTTTCTTTGCTTGAGTCCACGTTAATAGAAACTTTTCCCTTTTGTTTCATCATAAGTACTTCGATTTCATTGCTTTCCTGGTGACAAGCCTTCCGACGTTCATACTCGGTTATTAAAGCATCTGATACTGCTTCCGGTGTGAATTTGGTATCTTCGAGAGTGTTAAACTGCACTACCACCATATCATAGTCTTCAGGGAGACCAGCTATAATGGAATAGGTTAAGTCTTCAGGTTCTATCTTTCGTCCTGCCTCTTCCAATTTCTTAGCACAAATCTTCATGCATCCGATATAGGATGACATATCCTCCTCATGCTGGAGTCGAATGTTGCTAAATTCTCTTTTTAGTGTTAGTATTTTCAATCTCGATTTCGGTTTGAATATTTTTTCTAATGTATTCCATGTGTCTTCAGCAGACATGCACTCCATAATGTGGTATGGACACTCTTTAGCCACCCCCAGAACAATTGTTGAGTGAGCACGAGCTCTCCGTTGAAAGAATTTCTCTCTCGTTTCTGCATTTATATCTGGCTCAACAGCTGTCCCATCAATAAATGATCATAGGCCTCTATCATAAAGCAACATTTTCATATTATATTTCCACAAAGTGTAATTTCAACCATCGAGCTTTTCAAATGACGAAGTACTAATAGTTTCAGCCATTGAACAGCCTTACAATTTGCAGGCAAACGAATTAGTCAGTTTCGGTCTCAAGATGGCTACCCTTTTACAACGGTTTTTTTTTTTAGCTCTATTTGGCCGGGCACTTGCCACACGGAGCGAAAGAGATTAAATTGGCATTACTTAGTCTTTATACAATCCACAATCTTGTCCTGGACCCATAACCATGTTAGCAGAGTTATTAATTAAAAATACAATGATATATATAAATCGAGAAACTCAGAAAAGAACTTCACTGACACAAATGGATGCCACTCTCTAGGAAAAACTACATCATCACGTGAGGAAAAAACTGCCAAACCTTTTCAACTTGTCTGCGGTGCAACCAATAACAATATAAGTAAAACAAAGAAAAGAAAAAAGTATATAACCTATATAACATTCATTTAATAATTATATCTTCCTTACCACTGTTTTGTGAGAACATTTTTTCTTTAACAACATCAACTTCACTTTCTGAACTTTTATATGCATTTAAAGTTTATGTATCTTCTGCTCTCTTTACAAAATTTGTAATCAAACCCACTTCAACTTCACTTTCTGAACTTTTATATACATTTAAAGTTTATGTATCTTCTGCTCTCTTTACAAAATTTGTAATCAAACCCACTACAACCTGCTAGAAAACAATTGTTCCTTAACATATACCCAAAAACATTTATGAATAAAAAAGTTTCTTCTCTTTTACATTTCTCAATTGCAGAATAAAAACTTATTTTTTATCCAAGAACTGAACGTTTGGAACACAAAATACTCAATGGTCACCAATTAACTCAATTTCAAATCGAAGATAGACTGCATATTGTCCCTCTCATGGCAAAATTGCATTTATGACAATTTTTAGTAAAGTAATTCCCAATGATTGTATTTTATGTGTATATTGTGTGTGTACAGTGTGGATTTAAAAAATTAATGAAGATGTGTGTTGTAGGAAGGGATGCTGAGAAAAATACCAGGCCCTGGTATGAACCAGGTTTTGGGGCCCATATATATATGCCCAAATACCTGGTTCATACCAGAGGAGAAAAGAATTGAAATATATATATATATATCTTTTTTCTTTTCTCCTCTGTAAGATATCAAAACCATACTATATATATTTTATACATAGATTATTCAAAATTTTATCCATTTTAAATTCTGTTTAAAAAATATATTATATGCAATTTGAGGAAATTGAAATTCCACGAAATTTTATTTTTGAAGAAAAACTTTAAAATATTGATTTTTTCAAATAATAATATCATAGGCTCATGGAACTAACTTTGGGAAACACACCCAACTTTAAAATTTTTATTTTCACATCAGTTATAATGGAAAATTTTCTGGTCCAATCGTTTCGTTATAAACATATTCCATTGTATATATTCCATTCTTCTAAAAATCCAAATTTATCAATCCAAAAGATCCACCAATCCAAAGTTGTGGTGAGCCCTGTCAGTCTGTCAGTTCTTTCTTTGTTTAAATGAAATGCTTAATCTAATTATCATAATTATCTCTTATTTTAACTGTTTAGAATACAAATATTTTTCTTTACCTTACATTTTTATAATACAATTTTAATTTTATAGTGTGCAGTTACTTAAAAAAAGTAGAAAAAATTCTTATTGTTAGGAAGCAGCCCAAGCCCCTCAATCTTCTTCAGGCCCCAGGAATTTGTCCTGACTTCCCCCATCTTGGCACCACTGGTTGTAGGAGAGTAAATGTAATTTTCTAAATGTGTTAAGTAAAAACTGATTGTAGGAGAATAAATGTAATTTTCTAAATGTGTTAAGTAAAAACCGTGGTAGAAGTAGTGTGTTATACGAGGGTTTCTGCAATTTCAAATCGTGCTAGACCAAAACCGTATTGTAGGAAGCTGTATTATAGGAGGGATATCTTTAGTAATTTTACTAGTAATAATAGACAATAGAAGACTATCTTCCAAGTGATAAAATCATCTGGAATTGAACCTATTAGGAAGCAGCCCAAGCCCCTCAATCTTCTTCAGGCCCCGGGAATTTGTCCTGACTTCCCCCATCTCGGCACCACTGGTTGTAGGAGAGTAAATGTAATTTTCTAAATGTGTTAAGTAAAAACTGATTGTAGGAGAATAAATGTAATTTTCTAAATGTGTTAAGTAAAAACCGTGGTAGAAGTAGTGTGTTATATGAGGGTTTCTGCAATTTCAAATCGTGCTAGACCAAAACCGTATTCTAGGAAGCTGTATTATAGGAGGGATATCTTTAGTAATAATAGACAATAGAAGACTATCTTCCAAGTGATAAAATCATCTGGAATTGAATCCAGATCTTCCAAAGTGGTAAGTGACTACTGCATTTTTAATAAAACAAAGTAAAGTATTTTCATAGCCTATTGGCTAGAAATAAGTAAATTCAGAATATTGCATGAGCAATTGTAACATTGGATTATTATAAGTCAAATGATTGTAAATAGGGGACTGCCTGTATTATGGTATATAAGTAATATTCTAAAATTTGCATAAAAATATACAAATAAATCAATCATCATGAACTTATGTTTGAATAGGGTTTCAAATTTTTTATTTAAAATTTTTTGGAATAATAATGCTAATTAAACTGTCTTAAAATTCATTTATTCTTACCATTAGCAGTAATCTGTAAAATTTTCTATATTTTGATTATTTTAAAATAATACAATGTAAAAAATTACAGTAAAATAGTGCTAAAGATTTAACTAAAATAATGACTTCAATAGTAATATATAATTTAAATTTTATAAAAAAATTTGATTACATATAAAGTTCATTACTTAATAATTGTTGCTATTAAATTTCATCTTTTTCTGGAAACAATATTAGAAAAACACTTTTAATCTAAAACATTAAAAAAATATTCTTAATCTAAAACATAAGTTTTGGTCGTTAAGTGAAATTTTGTACCCATCTGTTCCAACCACCTTGCAATTGCTTGTCTAATATTTCCTTTATTTCTGACATCTTCTAAAGAGCCTATTAATTTCATCCATTCTATTAAAAAAAAGACATAGAATAAATTATAAGGAATTTTAAATCTTCAATTTCTTAACAATTTGACAAATTTTAATACAGATAGAATTAAATTTTAATTACCAGGTTGTAAGCTTATGTGGGATAAGATAGCTTACAATCTGGAAGAAATAACATGTCTATTGATTTCCCACTACAATTATTCATCATACTGCAGCATATAATCATAGTAAATTTATAAAATGGATATTATTATTAGACCATTACACACAAACTTGCATGTATGTGAATTGCATTACTAATCACAGGGCTTATCAACTGCACCATGGTTCTGAGTATAAAGATTTTAAGTCAATGGCATCATAAGCTGAGGAATATCTATATTATGAAAATATAAACTGCACCATGGTTCTCAATATAAAGATTTTAAGTCAATGGCATCATAAGCTGAGGAATATCTATATTATGAAAATATAACGAATATGTATGGAAAGATTTTAAAAAATACAATATGTGCTACTGTTGAATAATTAAATGCTTAAAAATTAAAATTATTTCATATTCTTCACTTTATTTAAAAATTTTGTACATACAGTATATGAATAAGATTATGCTGAGGATTACTTCCTTACTAAAAATCAAATTCTCTTTTCCTGATTATAAGAGATTTGATGAATGGTTTAATATGGATTGCAAGATTACTACACAATAAATATAATAAATTAATGAAAAAGTATAGTTGATATTGGTGCTAGAGACTTCATCATGATAAAGAGATGGCCAATCTTAATGAACATTGGAACCACAAATCATAATCATTTGTTTATGACTCTCATATCTGTCAGAGTAGTTATTTACAGTGGACTCATGTTTTTATGAATCTCCAACTTACAAACTATTTAGTTGGTACCGAAAAGTCCCTAATGTTAATTAATGCTTTTATGAACTTTTTTGGAGGTCCATATGAGTTTGTAAAATTGAGAGTCCACTGTATACGGGACAATTCACCTAAAGTGTGATACAACTGCATAAGATAAGAAATTGACTTAAATGGGAAAATATTCATATTAAAACAATCTTTTATTTGATTTATGATTCATTACACTGTGATGTCTGTAAATAAACAAAATTGGGTATACTTTAAAATTTTCATAATAATGGTACCTTTTTTTAATCAAAAATAGAAAATTTTATCATTAACAAAATTTGTTTGAAGCATTTTTCAAATAAACTAATGAGATAGAGTTTAAAATCCAGGAAATAGCATGGCTACATAGCATAAACATTGGCCCAGCTGTTCGAAAGCAGTGGTGTCACGCAGAGCCTAGAAGCGGAAAGAGTCACATTACGCAGAGTCTATTTCAGCACAATTTGTTTACAAATAAAGATGGGAAGGGTTCTGTTGATTCAAATCTTCACTGTACCAACACAAATGTAATTTGTTGTTTTAAGAATGAAAAAAACAAAAGTAAAAAATTGATTTGAACCAGCAGAATCCTTTCTATTTTTATTTGTCAACAAACATTCTGCAATGGACTATACCACTAGGCTGTGTGTGATGCCAATGCACTCACTGCCTCCAAACAGCTGGGCCAAGGTTTACGCTATGTGGCTGTGCCATTTCCTGGATTTTAAACTCTTTGTACCTCAAAAATTATTAGTTTATTTGAAAAATGCTTCAAATGAATTTTGTTAATGAAAAAGAATTTTCTATTGGTGATAAAAAAGGTGCCATTATTATGAAAATTTTAAAGTACACCTGATTTTGTCTATTTACAGACCTCTCAGAGTAATGAATCATAAATCAAATAAAATATTATTTTAATATGAATATTTTCCTGTTTAGATCAACTTCCTATCTAATGCAGGTGTGGAGAAAATCGCCTGTCACACTAAGTGAAATCACCCTGTATAATAAAATGCAGTTTCATTTGTGTTTATTTATTAGTCTGCAACTACACATATTGGCCAAATTCAAATCACATGATCCAAAATCTGAAAATACAAGGCAAAATAGCTCTATTGCAAGCTTTAATTGAATTTAAATTTACTAAAAAGAGTTTTACAATTTAAAATAATAAAATCAACACACATTTTAAATAGTAATATTAACTAAATAATTAATTAAATCTTTGCACTATATAAATTTTTTTTATTTGGATTGACAGTCATAATCAAAACTTATTGATTTTGATTTAATTATTTAAATGTATATCATGATCTTTAGAAATAAATATTGGTGGAAATGGATTTTAAATATGAAATCCAACATTGATAAACATTTAAAATGATTTAAAACATTTTTTGCAAAAAGATTATTAGATGGTATCATTTAAATGTTTTAAATGCTATATTTTAAATAAGATTTTTCTGAATTTTTAAAACAAATCAAATGAACATTAAAATGCTTGAAGTGCTTCCATATAGAATAATACAGAGAATGGTGATATACTGTACTATAGGTCCACAGTTCCTGGCAAAAACTAAGCTGTCTTCATTCACAGGCTTCACTACATTAAAATTACTCACTATAAATGTATATAATTATATACATGTATATAATTATATACATTTATAGTGAGTAATTTTAATGTAGTGAAGCCTGTGAATGAAGACAGCTTAGTTTTTGCCAGGAACTGTGGACCTATAGTACAGTATATCACCATTCTCTGTATTATTCTATATGGAAGCACTTCAAGCATTTTAATGTTCATTTGATTTGTTTTAAAAATTCAGAAAAATCTTATTTAAAATATAGCATTTAAAACATTTAAATGATACCATCTAATAATCTTTTTGCAAAAAATGTTTTAAATCATTTTAAATGTTTATCAATGTTGGATTTCATATTTAAAATCCATTTCCACCAATATTTATTTCTAAAGATCATGATATACATTTAAATAATTAAATCAAAATCAATAAGTTTTGATTATGACTGTCAATCCAAATAAAAAAAATTTATATAGTGCAAAGATTTAATTAATTATTTAGTTAATATTACTATTTAAAATAGTGTG